>CM031235.1:278021515-278024015 GCA_018340775.1 Taxus wallichiana var. yunnanensis | reverse complement strand
GGCTTGGAAATAAATGAAAAGGGGAAAATTGTTACTTATGTGGCTGTATTTTTAATTGATGGAATTGATCTTCTTAGGTTCGATTGATTTTAAGTGCATTTTTATTATTTTATACCATAGAGTTATTTGGATTCTCTAAGTAGGCCTTGTAAAGATTATGTGACTGAATACTTCGTGAATGATTAGTAATTCTTTTATGTTTTGAATAAGGCTAAATTGTAAAATTAGTCCACTGTTAATGGGAAGTTAAGGTTAAACTACATCTCAATAGGTAGCTGAAACAGAAGAGTAATCTATTACTTCCTATCCATGATCTAAGTCAAGACAACGTAATTGATGATTTTAAATCACTATATCTTAATAACAATAAGTAAGATATATTTCAGTTTTGAGAACTGATATAAACTCATATGGGTATAGTTAGCATCCTTATGAGAGGACTTAGGGCTACTGCCCAATTTCATTGATTAAGATTATTGTGAATCAATGATCTCCTTGATGAGATCTCAAATTTATTAAACTTCTCTCTGTGAAATGGATCTTAAATAAGTAAGGCAACTCAAAGGTGAGGAACCCAGGGGTTGGGAAAAGACTACCCAGATAGGAGAGTCTTAAATTATAATTTCAACTCAACGTAAGTAACACCTTGAAGTTAAGTAAATCTTTCCGAGGTAGTTTTGTAGGATGTCGGCACATGTCAACTGCAGGGTTGTACCTTCGAGAAGATTAGGATCTTCTCGAGGATACAACAATGCAGGTGACTTATGGCGACACCCTTTGCATTGATCGTTAATATTTACACCTTAAACTCGAACAAGTTTTTACTCTGGGACTGGTTAGGAACATGGTCATGTTATGAGGCTTCCCTTGGAGACTCGGGGTACCTTGACACACAGGGTTAACTAGGGTTGACCCAGTATGTCAGCTTACCCTAGTCCTCGAGAGCATCCTTATAACGTTGTCATGTTATTAATCCATTCCTGAGTGAATGACTTGGGACAGGGGAGGCTGACAGAAGTCAGTATAAGACATTCTATTTAACATCAGAGTGGGGTGAAGGACGTATTCCAGATTGACGAGTATGCCATCAAGGAATACGAGATATGAATAGTATGTTTCAAATCTTTGGCCAAAGTATCGCAAGCTGCTGATTGCGTTGTCCTATGTCACCTAGTCTGAGGGACGTGATGCCGATGAATAATGGTAACAATTATTCAGATAGGTTCCTTGGACAGAGCATTCTGAAATCCCAGATTAGGGAAGAGAACCACAAGAGTGAAGTGTTAAAATAAAAACGCCAACTCTATGATACTCATGAATAGATCGGTAGATCACCGAGTCATGGAATGAATAGATCGGTGGTACACCGAGTCATTACAGCTGCATATGGTTATCTGTTATAAGAATGATTGTTATGATCTGTGAGTTCTAAATTATGTATTTAGAACTAGGAAGCACTTATCAAAAAAAAAAACTCTTCTTGTTCTAATGTACTAAATTGGGAATGTTACATCTTGGTATCAGAGCTGAAGGTTGCAGCTCTTGGACCTATTGTGTCCATAATCTGATAAAAACCTGAATTTTCTTGTAACAGAAAATGGTTAGAACAAGAGGGAACATTGCGAATAATGCTCCACCAGAAGGAGGGGTGGAAACAACCCAAAACTTGATGAGATCCTTGCTGCCCTATTGGACACAAGAGATCGTTTGGCTGTACTTGAACAAGCAAGTAATGGGAAATGAGGAGGATGATGAAGCTGGTAACAACAATCAGCTACCTCCTGAGGACAACCCCGATATGGGTGTTGATAATAACACTGGAAATGTACCTGTCCAACCAGAAAACAAAAAGGCCAGGTTGGCAGCGGAACTCACTAATGATATAAAAAGGATAAGTCCACCTAAATATGATGGCACCACATTAGGAGATGGAGCTGAGAACTGGCTCAGCGAAATGGAAAAGTATTTTACAATAAGAAACTTCTCTGAGGAAACCAAAGCTATTTGGGGAGCCTATCAGCTTTCCCACGAAGCATCTTCATGGTGGGACAGCCGTAAAGCTGAGCTAAATATTGATGAGACCAATATCACTTGGGATCAATTTAAGGGCTATTTTAGGCAACGTTGGCTGCCACAACTTTTCTATGATCAGAAAATGACAGAATTCTAGAACTTAGCTCAAGGGAAGCTAACGGTAATCGGATACTTTTTGGGAGCGGTTTACGAAAATCCTCAAGTACATACCTGCAATATCAAACTCGACGAGAAGTTCGAGAATACAAAAATTTATCATGGTACTAAATCCCGTGTGATAGGAGGAGAGGTCGATGTTCATAGCCCAACCACTATGGAAGGGTTGTTGAAAAGGTCATAAGGCAAGAACAAAAATTAAAGGCTATTTCGCTCATAAAGAGGAAGTGCGGAAGAAGATTGGAAACCCTTCTTCAACTTCACCGGCACCCAAGAAGGGGCCATGGAAAAAGTTTATAAACAAAAGTAA
>CM031235.1:278012725-278021415 GCA_018340775.1 Taxus wallichiana var. yunnanensis | reverse complement strand
GTATTGCTTGGGTGAGACCTAAACCCTAAACCCTAAATCCTAAATTAAAAACCCTAAACTCTGTAAACCCTAAACCGTAAATCCTAAACCCAAAACCTTAACTTGAAACCCTAAAACTTCTAAACCATAAAACCTAACCCATAAACCCTAAAAGATAAACCTTCAATCATAAATCCCATAAACCCTAAACATTTATACCTAAACCATAAACCCCGAACTCGAACCCTAAACCCTAAACCCTAAACCCTAAAAACCATAAATCATAAACCATAAATAATGAACCCTAAACATCAGAAACCACATAAATTCTAAAACTTTATCCTTAAACCATAAACCATAAACCCTAAAAAGTAAACCTCAATGTTAAACCTCAGTAAATCCTAAAACTTTATCCCTAAACCCTAAATCATAAAACCCTAAGACCTAAACCCTAAACTGTAATACATCTTAGTTCTAAACCATAAAACCTAAACCCTAAACCCTAAACCCTAAACTATAATCACTAAACTTTAAACCCTAAACCCTCAATATTAAATCGTAAACCATAAACCATAAATCATATACCCTAAACCCTAAACCCTAAAACCTAAACCTAAAACTGTAATCCCTTAGGCCTAAACCTTAAACCCCGAGACCTAAACCCTAAATCCTAAACAATAAATCATAAAGCCATAATTATCTAAAATTTAATCTAAACCTCTATAAACACAATCCTAAACTCAAACCCTAAACCCTAAACCCTAAGCCTTAAATCCTAGAATCCTCTAAGCCCTAAACATAAAACCCCGAGACCTAAAACCTAAACCCTAAACCCTAAACCATTAACTATAAACCATTAACCATAAACCTTATAGCATTAAACCCTAAACCCTAAACCCTAATCCCTAAACCGTAATCTCTTAGTCATAAACCTTAAAACCTAAACCTAAAACCCTAAAACCCTAAACCATAAATATTAAACACTAAAATGTAAACAATAAACCATAAATACTAAACCCTAAATCCTAAATTAAACCCTAAACCCTAAACATTAAGCCATAAAACGTAATCCCTTAGACCTAAACCTAAACCCTAAGATCCAAACCTAAACCCTAAACCCTAAGCCCTAAACTATATTCCTTAGCCCAAAACATTAAACACGTGGACCAAACCCTAAACCCTAAACACCGAGACCTAAATCCCTAAGCACTAAAAACTAAACTCCTGAATCGTAAACCCTATAAAGCATAAAATTTAGACCTAAACCCTAAACCCTAAACTCCTAAACCGTAATGCCTTAGCTCCTAAATCTTAAACCCCGAGACCTAAACCCTAAACCCTAAACTCTAAAGCCTAAACCATAAATCCTAAACCCTAAACTTGAAACACTAAAAGCTAAACCCTAAACCATAAACTTTAAAAACTAACCTTGAGTCATAAAGCCTATAAAACCTAAACCTTTAGCCCTAAACTATAAAACCTAAACCCTAAACCCTAAGCATACCCTAAACTATAATCCCTTACCCCTAAACCTCAAATCCTAAACCATAAACCCTAAATCCTAAACCTAAAACCATAAACCCTAAATATTAAACCCTAAACTATAAACCATAAACCATAAACCATAAACCCTAGACCCTAAAAACCTAAACCCTAAATCAGTAAACTATAAACCATAAACACTAAAACCTTAACCCTAAAGACTCGAACCTTGAATCATAAACTGCATAAACCCTAAACCTAAACTATAATCCATATTAAACTCTAAACACTAAACCATAAACCATAAATCCTAAACATTAAACCCTTAACTGTAAACAATAAACCATAAACAATAAACCCTAAACCCTATATTCGTAACCATAAACCCTAAACCCTAAACCATAAATCCTAAACCCTAAACCTTAAACCCTAAACTAAACCCTAAACCCTAAATCATAAACCATAAACTATAAATCCTAAACCCCAAACTCAAAACCCTAAACCCTAAATCCTAAACCATAAATCCTAAACCTTAAAGTTGAAACCCTTAACGCTTAACCCTAAACCCTAAAAACTATACCTTAAATCACAAAGCCCATAAACCCTAAACCTTTATCCCTAAACCATAAATCGTAAACCCTAAACCCTAATCCCTAAACTATAATCCCTTCATCCTAAACCTTAAATCCTAAGACCTAAACCCCAACCCTAAATCCTAAAACCCTAAAACTAAACCCTAAGAACTCAACCCTAAACCATAAAACTAAACCGTAAACCATATATACTAAACCCTAAAATTAAACCCTAAACCATAAACCATAAACCCTAACCACTCACCCCTAAACCCTAAACCCTAAATATTAAACCCTAAATGGTAAACCATAAATCCTAAACCCTAAACTAGAAACCTTAAACCCTAAACCCTAAACCCTAAGCCCTCAAATGTAATCCCTATCCCTAAACCTTAATCCCTAAACCATAAACCATAAAAACTAAACCTTGAATCGTAAACCCCATAAACGCTAAACCATTTTCCCTAAACCCTAATCCCTAAACCCTTTGTCCTAAACCTTAAACCATGGGACCTAGACCTTAAACCCCGAGACCAAACCTTAAACCCCGAGACTAAACCCAAAACCCTAAACCCCGAGTACTAAACCCTAAACCCTAAACCTTAAATATTAAACATGAAACCATAAACCATAAACCATATATCCTAAACCCTAAACCCTAAACCTAAAAACAAAACCTTGAATTGTAAACCCCATAAACACTAAACCATTAGCCCTAAACCATAAACCCTAAATCCTAAACCCTAAAACCCTAAGCCCTAAACTGTAATCCCTTAAACATATACCATAAACCTAAATCCTAAACCCTGAAACCCTAAAACCTAAATCTAAACCCTAAACTATAATCCCTAAAATAATTAATTTAATCCATAAAAATTAAACCCTAACCCTAAACCTAAACCCTAAACTTAAAACCCTAAAAATAAACACTAAACCCTAAACCATAAACCCTAAACCCTAAAAACTAAACTCGAATCATAAACCCCAAACCCTAAACCATAAGCCCTAAACCTAAACCCTAAACCCTAAACTCTAATCCCTAAACCCTAAAAACTAAACCTCAACATAAATAATAAATCCTTAACCCTAAACCGTAAAATAAAAACCCTAAACCCTAAACCCTAAATCCTAAACCCTAATAACTAAACCTTAAATCATAAACCCCATAAACCCTAAAACTTTAGCCCTAATCCATAAATCATAAAACCTAAAACCTAAACCCTAAACTATAATCCCTTAGTCCTAAACCTTAAACCCTAAACCTAAAACCTAAACCTAAATCCCTAAACCCTAAACCCTAAACCCTAAGCACAAAACCTTAAACCCTAAATATTAAACCCTAAACCATAAATCATAAACCATAAAACATAAATCCTAAACCCTAAACTATAAACCTTAAATGATAAACCCTATTCCTTAAACCCTAAGTCCTAAAATGTAATCCCTTAGCCCTAAACCTTAAACCCCAAAGAAATAAACCCTAAACCATTAACAATTAACCCTAAACCTAAACCATAAATACTAAACCTTAAATCATAAACCCTTAAACAATAAACCTTAGCCCTAAAACCTAAACCCTAAAACCTAAACCATGAGACCTAAACCCTAAATCTAAACCCTAAACTATAAAAACTAAACCCTAAACCCTCAATATTAAACCCTAAACCATAAATCATAAAACATAAATCCTAAACCCTAAACCCTAAACTCGAAAACCCAAACACTAAAAACTAAACCTTAAATCATAAACCCCATAAACCCTAAGCCTTTAGCCCTAAACCATATACCATAGCCCATATACTATAAACCCTAAACCCTAAGTCCTAAACTATAATTCTCCTTAAACCCTAAAACCTAAACGCTAAACCCTAAAAACTAAACCTTGATATGTAAAACCCATAAACCCTAAACCTTTAACACTAAACCATAAACCCTAAACCCCAAGCCCTAAACTATAATTCCTTATCCCTAAACCTTAAACCTAATGACCTAAACCCTAAACCCTAAACCCTAATCCCTTAGACTCCTAAACCCTAAACCATAAACCATAAAAATAAACACTAAAAATTAAACCATAAACCATACATCCTAAAGACTAAACCCTATACCTCAAACCCTAAATCCTATTCCCTTAACAATAAAGCGTAAACCCTAAAAAAACCTCAATAATAAATCCCATAAACCCTAAGCCCTAAACTATATTTCCTTAACCGTAAACCATAAACCCTAAATCCTAAAACTAAAACCCAAAATACAAAACCCTAAACCCTAAATAATAAACCCTAAGACATAAACCATAAACCATAAATTCTAAACCCTAATCTCAAAACTCTAAACCCAAACCCTAAACCCTAAACCCTAAACCCTAAATATTTAGCACTAAACCGTAAGGCCCCTAAACCCTAAACCCTAAACGCCAGGCCCCAAACCTATAATTCCCTTAAACCCTAAACCCTAAACACTAAGCCCTAAACATAATTCCTTATTCTTAAACACTAAACCATAAACCTCGGCAATAAACCCTAAACCTCAAAAATAAACCCTAAACCCTAAACCATAAAAATTAAACCCTAAACCTAAACCACTTAAAAGATAAATCCTAAACCCTAAATCCTATATTCAAACCCTAAATCCTAAACCCTTAACCCTAAACCCTAAACCCTAAAAACTAAAACACTGAATCATAAACCCTAAAAACCTAAACCTTTAGCCCTAAACCATTAAACCCTAAGACGTAAACCTAAACAAAAGTAAAACCCTCAAAGACTAAAGCATAAATCCTAAACCATTAATATTAAAGCCTAAACCGTAAACCATAAACCATAATCCTAATACCTAAACCCTAAACTCTAAACCCTTAACCCTAAACCCTAAACCATAAAGCATAAAGCTTGAGCTAAACCCTAAACTAAACCCTAAAACCTAAATATTAAACCCTAAACCCTAAACCATAAACCATAAACCATAAACCTAAACCCTAAACCTAAACCCTAAAAACCATAAACCCTAAACTCTAAATCGTAACACCAATAAACCCTAAAACTTTAGCCCTAAACCAATAAACCCTAAACCCCAAGATCTAAACTCATATTACTTAGCCCTAAACCTTAAACTTTGAAAGCTAAACCCAAAACCCTAAACCCAAAACCCTAAATGCTAAATATTGGACATTAAACCGTAAACCTTAAACTATAAACCCTAAATCCTAAACTTAAAACCCTAAACCCTCAAAACTAAACCTTCAAATCATAAACCCCATAAACCCTAAACTCGTAAACCCTAAAAATTAAACTCCTAAACCCTAAGCACTAAATTGTAATCCACCTTAAACCGTGAAACCTAAACCTAAAACCTAAACCCTAAATGCTTAAACATTAAACCCTAAACTGAGTAAACCATAAACCATAAACCCTAAACCCTAAAATCAAAACCCTAAACCCTAAACCCTAAACCTTAAAACCCTAAACCTAAAAATGATTCATAAAACCCATAAACCCTAAACCTTTAGTCCTAAACCATAAAAATTCAAACCTAAACCCTACACCCTAAACTTTAATCCCTTAGACATAAACCTTAAACCCTATGTCCTAAACCCTAAACCCTAAACCCTAAACATTAAAAAATAAAACATGAATTGTAAACCCCTTCTAACCCTAAACCTTAAGCCCTAAAGCAAAAACCTAAACTCTAAACCCTAAATCCTTAACCCTAAACCCTAAACCCCGAACCATGAGCACTAAACCCTAAACCCTAATACCTAAATATTAAACCCTAAACTATAAACCATAAATCCTAAATCCTAAACAATAACCTCAAACCCTAAACCCAAACCCTAAACCCTAAAAACCCTAAACCTTAAGTCATTAAGGCCATAAACCTAAAACCATTAACCCTAAACCATAAACCGTAAACCCTAAACCTAAACCCTAAACCCTAAACCCTAAACCCTAAACACTAATCTCTCGGCCTTAAACCTCAACCTTATATATTAAAACCTAAACCATAAACCATAAATCCTAAACCCTAAACTCAAAACCCTAAACACTTAACCCTAAACCCTATACCATAAATAATAAGCCCTAAATGTAATCTCTTAGCCCTAAACCTTAAACCCGAGACGTAAACCCTACACCCTAAACCATAAAAATTAAACCTTAAATCAAAACTCTAAACACTAAACCCTAAACCCTAAACCCTAATCCCTTAGCCCTAAACCTTAAACCCCTAGACCTAGAACTTAAACCTCGAGACCTAAACCCTAAACATAAAACCCTAAACCCTAAACCCTAATGCACTAAAACCTAAGCCTTAAACACTTTGAAACCTAGACCTAAACCCCGAGACTATAAATCTAAACCCTAAACCTTGAGGACTAAACCCTAAACCCTAAACCTTAAATATTAATCATAAACCATAAACCATATATCCTAAACCCTAAACCCTAAAAAACCCTTAATTGTTTTAAACCACATAAACACTAAACCTCTATCCCTAAACCATAAACCCTAAACATAAGCCATAAGCCCTAAACCTGTAATCCCTTACACCTAAACCATAAATCCTAAATCCTAAACCTGCAAACCCTAAACCCTAAACCCAGCTATAAACCCTAAATAATAAAACCTAAACCATAAACCATAAATCCTAAACCTTAAACACTAAACCATAAACTTCAAACCCCAAAAATAAACACTAAACCCTAAACCATAAACCCTAACCCCTAAAAACTAAACTCTTGAATCATAAAACCTAAACCCTAAACCTTTATCCTTAAACCATAAACACCTTAAAGCCCTAAACCCTAAACCCTAAACACTAAACCCTAAACTATAAACAATAAATCCTAACCTAAACATTAAAGTCTAAACCCTAAACAATAAACCCTAAACACTAAACCCTAAAACTAAACATTGAGTCATAAACCCCATAAACACTAAACCTTTAGCCCAAATCCATAAATCATAAACCCTAAACCTAAACCCTAAACTATAATCCCTTAGTCCTAAATCTTAAACCCTAAACCCTAATCCCTAAACCGTAAACCCCAAACCCTAAGCACTAAACCCTAAACCCTAAACCCTAAATATTAAACTCTAAACCATAAATCTAAACCATAAACCATAAATCCTAAATCCTAAACCCTAAACCTCAAAACCTCAACCCTAAACCTTAAAATATAAACACTAAACCCCAAACCCTAAGCCCTAAAATGTAATCCCTTAACCTTAAACCTTAAACCCCGAGAAATAAGTCCTAAACCCTAAACCCTTAACCCTAAACCCTAAACCATAAAAATGAACCTTAAATCATAAACCCCAAAACCCTAAACTTTTAAACCATAAACCCAAAATCTAAACCCTAAACCATAAACCTAAACCCTAAACCCTAAATATTAAACCCTAAACCTAAACCATAAAACATAAATCCTAAAACCTAAACCCTAACTCAAAACCTAAACAAAAACCCTAAACACTAAACCGTAAACCCTAAAACTAAACCTTAAATTATAAACCCCATAAACCCTAAACCATTAGCCCTAAAAATAAACCCTAACCCATATACCCTAAACCTAAACCCTAAGCCCTAAACTGTAATTCTCCTTAAACCCTAAACCCCAACCTAAAACATAAATTTAAAACCCATAAACCTAAACCTTAGCACTAAACCATAAACCCTAAACCCTAAGCCCTAAAATGTAATTACTTATCCCTAAACACTAAACCCCGAGACCTAAACCCTAAACCTAAACCCGGCAATAAACCCAAAAACCCTAAACCCTAAAAACCTAAACCATAAACCATAAATCCTAAACCCTAAACCCTATACTTGAAAACCCTAAATCATAATCCTTAAAACCCTAAACCCTAAACCCTAAAACTAGACCTTGAATCTAAGTAAACCCCATAAACCCTAAACCCTAAACTATATTCCCTAAACCCTAAACCCTAAACCCTAAATCCTAAACCCAAAACCCAAAACCCTAAACCCTAAAGCCCTAAACCCAAACCCTAAATAATAAAACCTAAACCTGATAAACCCAACAAATAAATCCCTAAACCCTAAACCCTAATCTCTAAACCCTAAAACCCTAAACCTAAACCTAAACCCTAACCCCTAAAAGCTAAACGGATTTCTTAATAATAAACTCCGTAAACCCTAAACCTTAAGCCCTAAACCATAAACCCTAAACCCTAAACCATAACCCTAATAACTCATTATCCCTAAACACTAAATTCCTAAACCCTAAACAATAAACCCTAAATCCTAAACACTAAACACTAATAACTAAACCCTGAATCCCTAAACCCTAAACCCTAAACCTTAACCCTAAATCCCTAAACCCTAAAACTAAACCCTAAACCCTAAACCCTAAACCCTAAACCGTAAACCCTAATCCCTAAACCCTAAATAATAAACCCTAAGCTTCTAAAACCTAAACTACTAAACTCAAAACCATAAACCCTAAACCCTTAAAACCGTAAACCACTAAACCCTAAACCCTAAAATTAAATCCATAAGCCCTAATTATTAAATCCTAAGAAATAAACCCTAAACTCTAAACCCTTAACCCTTAACCTAAACCCAAAACCATAAAAATTAAACCTTAAAATCGAAAACCCATAAACACTAAACCCTAAACCCTAAATATTAAACCCT
>CM031235.1:277972725-278000225 GCA_018340775.1 Taxus wallichiana var. yunnanensis | reverse complement strand
CCCTAAATGCTAAAAACCCTAAACCTTGAACCATCAAAAACCCCATAAACCCTAAACCTTTAACCTAAACCCATAAACCCTAAACCCTAAACCCTAAACCCTAAACCCTAAACCCTAAATGTAATCCCTTAAACCCTAAACCTAAAACCCTAAGACCTAAACCCTAAACCCTAAACCATAAGCCCTAAACCCTAAACCCTAAATCCTAAATCCTAAAATCTAAAATCTAAACCCTAAACCCTAAACCTATAAAACCATAAACCGTAAATCCTAAACCCTATACCCTAATCCCTAAACCTTAAACCATAAATCATAAATTCCAAACCCTAAACCCTAAACTCAAAACCCTAACCTAAACCTAAACCCTAAACCCTAAACCGTAAATCCTTAACCCTAAAGTAAAAACCCTAAACCTAAACCCTAAACCTAAACCATAAACCTTTAAACCCTTAAACCATAAACACTAAACCCTTAAACTACCCTAAACCCTAAGCCCTAAATCCCTAACCCTATGAATTATCCCTAAACCTTAAACCATAGACCTAAACCCTAAACCCTAAACCCTAATACCTAAACCCTTAAAGCATTAAACCCTAAACCCTAAATATTAAATCCTAAACCTTAAACTATAAACCATAAATCCTAAACCTAAAACCTAAAACCTAGAAACTAAACCTGAATCTGTAAACCCCATAAACCCTAAACCTTTAAACCTAAACCATAAACCCTAAAGCCTACACCATAAACCCTAAACCCTACAACCTAAACCCTAAACCCTTAAACCTAAACCCTAAAACCTAAACATTGAGCACTAAACCCTAAACCCTAAAATTCTAAACCGTAAACCATAATCTTGAAACCCTAAAGTCTAAACCCTAAATACAAAATCCTAAACCCAAAAAACCTTAAATCATCCTAAACCCCATAACCCTAAACCCTAAACCCTAAACCATAAACCAAAAATAAACACTAAACCGTAAACCCTAAACCCTAAACTCCTACAATCCATAAGCCCTAAAATTTAAAACCCGAGACCTAAACCCTAATTCCTAAACCCTAAAACCTAAACCCTGAGCCCTAAACCATAAACCCTAAACCTAAACCTAAACATTAAACCCTAAACTATAAACCATAAACCATAAATCCTAACCCCTAAACCATAAAATCAAAACACTAAACCCTAAACCCTAAACCCTAATCCCTAATACCCTAAGCGTTAAATCATAAACCCCATAAACCCTAAACCTTTAACCTAAACCATAAACCCTAAACACAAAACCATAAATTTTAAATCCTAAACCATAAACCCTAAACCTAAACCCTAAACCCGTAAACCCTAAAACTAAATCTTGAATCATAAACCCCATAAACCCTACACCTATAGCCCTAAACCCTTAACCCTAAACCCCAAACCTTAAACCCTAAACCCTAAACCGTAAATCCTAAACCGTAAACCTAAACCCTAAGACATAAACCCTAAACCTTAAGCCCTAAATGTTAAACCCTAAACCATAAACTATAAATCCTAAACCCTAAACCCTAAACATGAAACCTTAAACCCTAAACCCTAAAACTAAATCTTAAAATCGTAAACCCCATAAACCCTAAACCTTTAACCTAAACCCATAAACCCTAAACCCTAAACCCTAATCCCTAAACACTAATCCTAAAAATAAAAGCACTTAGCTTAAACCTAAACCTTAAACCCCGAGACCTAAACCCTAAAACCTAAACCCTATACCCTAAACCCTAAACCCTAAATCTAAAAACTCTAAACCCTTAATTTTAAACAATAAAACATAAACAATAAACCCTAAATGCTAAACACTAAACCCTAAACTATAAACCCTAAAGCATAAACCCTAAAAAAACCTTGAAATCGTAAACCCCATACATCTTAAATTGTTAGCCATAAACCCTAAACCCTAAACCCTAAAACTTCAATAATAAACCCCATAAACCCTAAACCTTTTTAAACCCTAAACCCTAAACCATAAGCCCTAAAATATAATCCCTTAGCCCTAAACCTTAAAACCCTAAGACCTAAACCCTAAACCTAAAGCACTAAACCCTAAACCGTAAACCATAAACCCAAGCACTAAATACTAAAACCTAAACTTTAAATATTAAACATGAAATTATAAACCATAAATGATAAATCCTAAAACCTAAACCGTAAACACGAAACCCTAAATCTAAAACCCTAAAAATAAACCTAATGGTAAACCCCATAAACCCGTAAACTTTTAGCCCTAAATAATAAACCCTAAACACTAAAGCATAAACCCTAAACCCTAATGCCTTAAAGTCAAACCTTAAACATTGAGACCTAAATCCTAAACCCTAAACCCTAAATCTTAAACCTGAGCACTAAACCCTAAACCCTAAACCCTAAATATTAAACCCTAAACCATAAACCATAAAACATAAATGATAAACCCTAAACCATAAATTTAAAACCCTAAACCTAAACCCCGATCCCTTAGTTAAAAAAACTTAAACCTTGAAACCTAAACCCTAAGCCCTCAAACCTAAACCCTAAATCCTGAGCACTAAACCCTAAACCCTAAACCCTAAACCCTAAATATTAAACCCTAAATCTAAATCATAAACAAAAAATCCTAAACCCTAAACTCTAAACTCTAAAACCTAAATCCTAACCCATAAACACTAAGCCCTAAAGACTAAATCCTAAAATCTAAAACGTGAGCCTTAAATTCTAAACTCTAAACCCTAAACATTAAACACTAAACCCTAAGCCCTAAACACTAAACTCTAAAAACTAAACCTTGAATCGTAAACCCCATAAACCCTAAACCCTAAACCCTAAACGCTAAGCCCAAAACTATAATCCCTTCACCGTAAACCTTAAAATTTGAGACCTAAACCCTAAACCCTAAACCCTAAAACCTAAACCTTAAACCCTAAACCATAAACCCTAAACCCTAAACCATAAACCCTAAACCTAAGCCCTAAACCATAAACCCTATACCCTAATCCCTAAACTATAATCCCTTAAAGCTGTAAACCATAAACCGAGACCTAGACCCTAAACCCTAAACCCTAAATACTAAACCATAAACCCTAATTATTATACCCTAAACCATCAATCCTAAACCCTAAACTCAAAACCCTAAAAAGTAAACCCTAAAAAGAAAACCTTGAATCGTAAACCCCTAAACCCTAAACCTTTACCCTAAACCATAAACCCTAAACCCTAAACCCTAAGTCCCTAAACTATAATCCACCTAAACCCTAAACACTAAACCCTAAATCCTAAAAATTTAACCCTAAATCATAAACCATAAACCATAAATCATAAACCCTAAAGCCTATACTCAAAACTCAAAACTCTAAACCCTATAAACCCTAAACCTTTAGCCCTAAACCATAAATCCTAAATCCTAAACCCTAAACCCTAAACCCTAAACTCGAACCCTAAACCCTAAAAAATAAACCTGGAATCATAAACCCCATAAATCCTAAACCCTAGACCCTAAATATTAAACCTTGAATCATAAAACCCATAAAACCTAAACCTTAAACCTAACCCATAAACCCTAAACCCTAAACCTTAATCCTTAAATTAAAAATCACTTAGCCCTAAACCTTAAACCCCGAGACCTAAACCCTAAACCCTAAATTTTAGACCCCCAAACCGTAAACAATAAACCTTAAATGCTAACCCCTAAACCCTAAACCCTAAACTATAAACCCTAAAGCATAAACCCTAAAAATAAAAATTGACTCATAAACCCCTTACATCTTAAACTTTAGCCCTAAACCCTAAACACTAAACCTTCAATAATAAACCCCAAAAGCCTAAACCCTAATCCCTTATATGTAAATCTTAAACCCATACAATTAAACCCTAAACCCTAAAGCCCGAGCACCTCGAAACATAAACCCTAAACCCTATATATTAAACCGTAAACCATAAACCATAAACAAAAATCCTAAACCCAAAACCCTAAACTCTAAACCCTAAATCCTAACCCCCTTAAAACTAAGCCCTAAAGACTAAATCCTAAACCCTAAATCGTGAGCCTTAAATTCTAAACTCTAAACCGTAAAATCTAAACACTAAACCATAAACCGAGCCCTAAACAATAAACTCTAAAACAAATTCTTGAATCGTAAACCCCTAAACCCTAAACCTTTATCCCTAAACCATAAACCATAAAACCAAAACCCTAAACCCTAAATCATAAACCCTTAACTATAAACCCTAAGCCCTAAACCTGTTAATGCCTTATCCTAAACCTTAAACCATAAACAATAAACCCTAAAACATAAACCATAAACCCCGAGAAATGAACCCCAAACCCTAAATATTATACCCTAAACCATAAATCCTAAACCCTAAACACTAAACACTAAACCCTAAAAACCTGAATCATAAACCCCATAAACCCCAAACCTTTAGACCTAAACCCTAAACCCTAAACCCTAAATCCTAAGCCCTAAACTATAATCCACCCTAAACCCTAAACCCTAAACCCTAAATCCTAAAAATTTAACCCTAAATCGTAAACCATAAGTCATCGAAACCCTAAATCCTATACTCAAAACTCTAAACCCTAAACCCTAAACCCTAAAAATAAAACCTTGAATCGTAAACCTATAAAACCTAAACCTTTAGCCCTAAACCATAAACCCTAAACCCTAAAACTTAAACCCGAGACCTAAACCTTAAACCCTAATCCCTAAACCCTAAACCCTAAAAGCTAAAAACTATACCTTGACTCATAAACCCCATAAACCCTAAACCTTTAACCTAACCCATAAACCCTAAACACTAATCCTTAAACTTTAATCCCTTTCCATAAACCTTAAACCCTAAGACCTAAACCCTAAACCCTAAACCCTCAACCCTAAACCCTAAACACTAAACACTAAAAACTATAAACTAAACATTGAATCAGTAAAACCTATAAATCCTAAACCTTTAGCCATAAACCATAAACCATAAATCCTAAACAATAAACCCTAAAATCGAAACCCTAAACCCTAAACCCTAAATATTAAACCTTGACTCATAAAACCCATAATCCCTAAACCTTTAATGTAACCCATAAACCCTAAACCCTAAACCCTAGTCCTTAACTTAAAATCATTTAGCAATAAACCTAAACCCGAGACCTAAACCTAATCCCTAAAACCTAAACCCTAAATTTTAGATAGTAAACCGTAAACAATAAACCTTAAATGCAAAACCCTAAACCATAAACTATAAACCCTAAAGCATAAACCTAAAAAATAAACATGGAATCATAAACCCCATACATTTTAAACTGTTAGGCCTAAACCCTAAACCCTAAACACTAAACCTACAATAATAAACCCCATAAACCCTAAACCTTTTCCCTAAACCCTAAACCCTAAGCCCTAAACTATAATCCCTTAGCCCTAAACCTTAAAACACGAGACCTAACCCTAAACCCTAAACCCTAAACCCCGAGCACTAAACCCTAAACCCTAAACCATAAACCTTGAGCACTAAACCCTAAACCCTAAACTTTAAAAATTAAACATTAAATTATAAACCATAAACGATAAATCCTAAACCCTAAACCCTAAACCCTAAACCTAAAAATAAACCTTGAATGGTTAACCCCATAAACCATAAACTTTTAGCCCTAAACCATAAACCCTAAACCCTAAACATTAATTCCTAAAATATAATCCCTTAGCCCTCAACCTTAAACCTCAAACCTAAAGCCTAAACCCTAAACCCTAAACCCTAAACCCTAACCCCTAAACACTAAATTTTAAACCCCGAGCACTAAACCCTAAACCCTAAACCCTAAATATTAAACCCTAAACCCTAAACCATAAACCATAAACCATAAACCGTAAACCGTAAATGCTAAACCCTAAACCATAAATTTAAAACCCTAAACCCTAATCCCTTATCTCGTAAACCTTAAACCCGAGACATATACCATAAACCATAAACCCTAACCCCTAATCCCTAAACCTTAATCCTTAAAATAAAAAGCATTTAGCTCTAAACCTTAAACCCGAGACCTAAACCCTAAACCCTAAACCCTAAATTTTAAACCCTAAACCATAAACAATAAACCCTAAATTCAAAACCCTAAACCCTAAACCCTAAACTATAAATCCTAAAGCATAAACCTTGAATCGTAACCCCCATACATCTTAAATTGTTAAGCAGTAAACCATAAACCCTTAACACTAAACCTTCAATCATAAACCCCATAAACAATAAACCTTTTTCCTAAACCCCGAACAGTAAGCCCTAAACTATAATCCCTTAGCCCTAAACCTTAAACCTTGAGACATACATACTAAACCTTGAGCACTAAACCCTAAGGCGTCAGCCCCAAACCATAAACCCAGGAGCACTAAATCCTAAACCCTTAACTTTAAATATTAAACATGAAATTATAAACCATAAATGATAAATCCTAAACCATAAACCCTAAACACTAAACCCTAAACCCTAAAAATAAACCTTGAAAGGTAAACCCCATAAACTATAAAATTTTAGCCCTAAATAATAAACCCTAAACCCTAAACCCTAATCCCCTAGCACTAAACCTTAAACCTTGAGACCCCAAAGCCTAAAGCCTAAACCCTAAATATTAAACCCTAAACCGTAAACCGTAAACCATAAATGCTAAACCCTAAACCATAAATTTAAAACCCTAAACCCTAAACCCATGGCTGTAAACATTAAACCTTGAAACCTAAACCCTAAACCCTAAACCCTAAAACTTGAGCACTAAACCCAAACCCAAAACCCTAAATATTAAACCCTAAAGCGTAAACCATAAACAAAAATCCTAAACCCTAAACCCTAAACTCTAAACGCTAAATCCTAACCCCGAACACTAAGCCCTAAGACTAAATCCTAAACTCTAAATCGTGAGCCTTAAATTATAAACTCTAAACCCTAAACACTAAACCCTGAGCCCTAAAGAGTAGACTCTAAAAACTAAACCTTGAATCATAAACCCCATAAACCCTAAACCTTTAGCTCTAAACCATAAACCCTAAAACCTAAGCCCTAAACTATAATCCCTTAGCCGTAAACCTTAAACTCGAGACCTACACCCTAAACCCTAAACACTGAAACCTAAACCCTAAACCCTAAACCCTAAACAATAAACCATGAGCAATTAACACTAAACCCAAAATATTATACCATAAACCATAAATCCTAAACCCTAAACTCAAAACCCTAAACACTAAACCCTAAAAAGAAAACCTTGAATCATAAACCCCATAAACCCTAAACCTTTACCCCTAAGCCCTAAACCCTAAACACTAAGCCCTAAACTATAATCCACCCTAAACCCTAAACCCTAAACCCTAAATCCTAAACATTAAACCCTAAATCATAAACCATAAACCATAAATCCTAAACCCTAAACCCTAAACCCTAAAAAATAAACCTTGAATGGTTAACCCCATAAACCATAAACTTTTAGCCCTAAACCCTAAACATTAATTCCTAAAATATAATCCCTTAGCCCTCAACCTTAAAACTTGAATCCTAAAGTGTAAAGCCTAAACCCTAAACCCTAAACCCTAAACCCTAAACCCTAAATCCTAAACCCTGAGCACTAAACCCTAAACCCTAAACCCTAAATATTAAACCCTAAACCATAAACCATAAACTATAAATGCTAAACCCTAAACCATAAATTTAAAACCCTAAACCCTAAACCCTAATCCCTTATCTCGTAAACCTTAAACCTCGAGACCTATACCATAAACCCTAAACCCTAATCCTTAAAATAAAAAGCACTTAGATCTAAACCTTAAACCCACGAGACCTAAACCCTAAACCCTAAACCCTAAACCCTAAGCAATCAACCCTAAACCCTAAATTTTAAAACCTAAATCGAAAACAATAAACCCTAAATTCAAAACACTAAACCCTAAACCGTAAACTATAAATCCTAAAGCATAAACCTTGAATCGTAACCCCCATACATCTTAAATCACAAGCCGTAAACCCTAAACACTAAACACTAAACCTTCAATCATAAACCCCATAAACCGTAAACCTTTTTGCCTAAACTATAATCCCATAGCCCTAAACATTAAAACATGAGATATAAACCATAAACCCTAAACCCTAAATCCTAAACATTAAACCCTAAATCATAAACCATAAACCCTAAATCCTAAACCCTAAACCCTAAACCCTAAACCCTAAAAATAAACCTTGAATGGTTAACCCATAAAACATAAACTTTTAGCCCTAAACCATAAACCCTAAACCGTAAACATTAATTCCTAAAATATAATCCCTTGGCCCTCAACCTTAAACCTTGAAGCCAAAGCCTAAAGCCTAAACCCTAAAACCTAAACCCTAACCCCTAAACCCTAAACCCTAACCCCTAAACCCTAAATCCCGAACCACGAGCACTAAACCCTAAACCCTAAACCCTAAATATTAAACCCTAAACCATAAACCATAAACCATAAATGCTAAACCCTAAACCATAAATTTAATACCCTAAACCCTTAACCCTAAACCCTAATCCCTTATCTCGTAAACCTTAAACCCCGAGACCTATACCATAAACCCTAAACCGTAAACCCTAATCCCTAAACCCTAATCCTTAAAATAAAAAGCACTTAGCCCTAAACCTTAAACCCCGAGACCTAAACCCTAAACCCTAAAATTTAAACCCTAAACCATAAACAATAAACCCTAAATTCAAAACAATAAACCCTAAACCCTAAACTATAAATCCTAAAGCATAAACCTTGAATCGTAACCCCATACATATTAAAATGTTAGCCGTAAACCCAAAACCATAAACACTAAACATTCAATCATAAACCCCATAAACCCCGAACCTTTTCCCTAAACCCTAAACCATAAGCCCTAAACTATAATCCCTTAGCCCTAAACCTTAAACCCGAAACATACATACTAAACCTCGAGAACTAAACCCTAAACCGTAAACCATAAACCCCGAGCACTAAATCCTAAACCCTAAACTTTAAATATAAAACATGAAATTATAAACCATAAATGATAAATCCTAAACACTAAACCCTAAACACTAAACCCTAAACCCTAAAAAATAAACCTTGAATGGTAAACCCCATAAACTATAAAATTTTAGCTTTAAATAATAAACCCTAAAACCTAAACCCTAATCCCCTAGCACTAAACCTTAAACCTTGAGACCTAAAGCCTAAAGCCTAAACCCTAAATATTAAACCCTAAACCATAAACCATAAACCGCAAATGCTAAACCCTAAACCATAAATTTAAAACCCTAAACCCTAAACCCTAATCCCTAAACCCTAATCCTTAAAATAAAAAGGACTTAGCTCTAAACCTTAAACCCCGAGACCTAAACCCTAAACCCTAAGCAATCAACCCTAAACCCTAAATTTTAAACCCTAAACCATAAACAATAAACCCTAAATTCAAAACCCTAAACCCTAAACCCTAAACTATAAATCCTAAAGCATAAACCTTGAATCGTAACCCCCATACATCTTAAATCATATTGGTAGTAAACCCTAAACCCTAAACACTAAACCTTTAATCATAAACCCCATAAACCCTAAACCTTTTTCCCTAAACCCTAAACAAGTAAGCCCTAAACTATAATCCCTTAGCCCTAAACCTTAAACCCTAAGACATACATACTAAACCTTGAGCACTAAACCCTAAACCGTAAACCATAAACCCCAAAGCACTAAATCCTAAACCCTAAACTTTAAATATTAAACATGAAATTATAAACCATAAATGATAAATCCTAAACCCTAAACCCTAAACACTAAATCCTAAACCCTCAAAACTAAACCTTGAATGGTAAACCCCATAAACTATAAAATTTTAGCCCTAAATAATAAACCCTAAACCCTAAACCCTAATCCCCTAAAGACTACACCTTAAACCTTGAGACCTAAAGCCTAAAGCCTAAACCCTAAATATTAAACCCTAAATAATAAACCATAAACAACAAATGCTAAACCCTAAACCATAAATTTAAAACCCTAAACCCTAAACCCTAATCCCTTATCTGTAAACCTTAAACCCTGAGACCTATACCATAAACCCTAAACCCTAACCCCTAATCCTTAAAATAAAAAGCACTTAGCTCTAAACCTTAAACCCTAAGACCTAAACCCTAAACCCTAAACCCTAAACCCTAAGCAATCAACCCTAAACCCTAAATTTTAAATCCTAAACCATAAACAATAAACCCTAAATTCAAAACCCTAAACCCTAAACCCTAAACTATAAGTCCTAAAGCATAAACCTTGAATCGTAACCCCCATACATCTTAAACTGTTAGCCGTAAACCCTAAACCCTAAACACTAAACCTTCAATCATAAACCCCATAAACCATAAACCTTTTCCCTAAACCCTAAACTGTAAGCCCTAAACTATAATACCTTAGCCCTAAACCTTAAACCCCGAGACATACATACTAAACCTTAAGCACTAAACCCTAAACCGTAAACCATAAACCCTAAGCACTAAATCCTAAACCCTAAACTTTAAATATTAAACATGAAATTATAAACCATAAATGATAAATCCTAAACCCTACACCCTAAAAAATAAACCTTGAATGGTAAACCCCATAAACTATAAAATTTTAGCCCTAAATAATAAACCCTAAACCCTAAATCCTAATCCCCTAGCACTAAACCTTAAACCTTGAGACCTAAAGCCTAAAGCCTAAACCCTAAATATTAAACCCTAAACCATAAACCATAAACAACAAATGCTAAACCCTAAACCATAAATTTAAAACCCTAAAACCTAAACCCTAAACCCTAATCCCTTATCCGTAAACCTTAAACCCCGAGACCTATACCATAAACCCTAATCCTTAAAATAAAAAGCACTTATCTCTAAACCTTAAACCCCGAGACCTAAACCCTAAACCCTAAGCAATCAACCCTAAACCCTAAATTTTAAACCCTAAACCATAAACAATAAACCCTAAATTCAAAACCCTAAACCCTAAACCCTAAACTATAAATCCTAAAGCATAAACCTTCAATCGTAAGCCCCCCATACATCTTAAACTATTAGCCGTAAACCCTAAACCCGAAACACTAAACCTTCAATCATAAACCCCATAAACCCTAAACCTTTTTCCCTAAACTATAATCCCATAGCCATAAACCTTAAACACCGAGATGTAAACCCTAAAGCCTAAACCCTAAATCCTAAACATTAAACCCTAAATCATAAACCATAAACCATAAATCCTAAACCCTAAACCCTAAACCCTAAAAAATAAACCTTGAGACCTAAACCCTAAACCCTAAACCCTAAGCAATCAACCCTAAACCCTAAATTTTAAACCCTAAACCATAAACAATAAACCCTAAATTCAAAACCCTAAACCCTAAACCCTAAACTATAAATCCTAAAGCATAAACCTGAATCGTAAACCCCATACATCTTAAATCATACAGTAAACCCTAAACACTAAACCTTCAATCATAAACCCCATAAACCCTAAACCTTTTCCCTAAACCCTAAACCGTAAGCCCTAAACTATAATCCCTTAGCCCTAAACCTTAAACCCTCAGACATACATACTAAACCTTGAGCACTAAACCCTAAACCGTAAACCATAAACCCCGAGCACTAAATCCTAAACCCTAAACTTTAAATATTAAACATGAAATTATAAACCATAAATGATAAATCCTAAACCCTAAAACCTAAACAATAAACCCTAAACCCTAAAAAATAAACCTTGAATGGTAAACCCCATAAACTATAAAATTTTAGCCCTAAATAATAAACCCTAAAACCTAAACCCTAATCCCTTAGCACTAAACTTTAAACCTCGAGGACCTAAAGCCTAAACCCTAAACCCTAAATATTAAACCCTAAACCATAAACCATAAACCACAAATGCTAAACCCTAAACCATAAATTTAAAAGCCTAAACCCTAAACACTAAACCCTAAACCCTTAGGCAAACATTAAACCTTGAAACGTAAACCCTAAACCCTAAAGCCTAAACCCTAAAACTTGAGCACTAAACCCTAAACCCTAAACCATAAATATTAAACCCTAAACCGTAAACCATAAACAAAAATATTAAACCCTAAACCCTAAACTCGAAAACCCTAAACCCTAAACCCTAAACTCTAAACACTAAATCCTAACCCCGAACACTAAGCCCTAAAGACTAAATCCTAAACTCTAAATCATGAGCCTTAAATTATAAACTCTAAACCCTAAAACTAAACCCCGAGCCATAAACACTAAACTCTAAAAACTAAACTTTGAATCATAAACCCCATAGACCCTAAACCTTTAGCTCTAAACCATAAACCCTAAACCCTAAGCCCTAAACTATAATCCCTTAGCCGTAAACCTTAAACTCGGATGTAGACCCTAAACCCTAAACCCTGAAACCTAAACCCTAAACCCTAAACCCTAAACAATAAACCATGAGCAATGAACCCTAAACCCAAAATATTATACCCTAAACCATAAATCCTAAACCCTAAACTCAAAACCCTAAACACTAAACCCTAAAAAGAAAACCTTGAATCATAAACCCCATAAACCCTAAACATTTCCCCAAACACTAAACCCTAAACCCTAAATCCTAAACCCTAATCCTTAAATTAAAAATCACTTAGCCCTAAACCTTAAACCCCGAGACCTAAACCCTAAACCCTAAATTTTAGACCCCAAACAAGAAACAATAAACCTTAAATGCTAAACGCTAAACCCTAAACCCTAAACCCTAAACTATAAACCCTAAAAATAAACATTGAATCATAAACCCCATACATCTTAAACTGTTAGCCCTAAACACTAAACCTTCAATAATAAACCCCATAAAGCATAAACCCTAATCCTTTAGTGGGCAGCCAAACCTTAAACCCAACCTAAATATTAAACCCTAAACCGTAAACCATAAATAGAAAATCCTAAACCCTAAATCCTAAACTTGAAACCCTAAACCCTAAACTCTAAAACCTAAATCCTAACCCCCGAACACTAAGCCATAAAGACTAAATCCTAAGCCCTAAATCATTAGCCTTAAATTCTAAACTCCTAAACCCTAAATGCTAAAAACTAAACCCTAAGCCCTAAAAACTAAACTCAAAAACTAATCCTTGAATGATAAACCCCATAAACCCAAAAACTTTAGCCCTAAACTCTAAACCCTAAACCCTAAGCCATAAACTATAGTCCCTTAGCCCTAATCCGTAAACCCTAAACCCTAAACACTAAAACCTTAACTGTAAACCGCAAGCCCTAAACTATTAATGCCTTATCCCTAAACCTTAAACCATAAACCCTAAACCCTAAACCCTAAACCATGAGCATTGAACCCTAAAACCTAAATATTATATCCTAAACCATAAATCCTAAACCCTAAACTCAAAACCCTAAACACTAAACCCCAAAAAGAAAACCTTGAATCATAAACCCCATAAACCCTAAACCTTTACTCCTAACCCATGAACCTAAACCCTAAAGCCTAAGCCCTAAACTATAATCCACCCTAAACCCTAAACACTAAACCCTAAATCCTAAACATTAAACCCTAAATCATAAACCATAAATCATAAACCCTAAAGCCTATACTCAAAACTCTAAATTCTAAACCCTAAACCCTAAACACTAAAATCTAAACCTTGAATCAGAAAACCTATAAACCCTAAACCTTTAGCCCTAACCAATAAATCATAAATCCTAAATCCTAAACCCTAAACTCGAAACCCTAAACCCTAAACCCTAAAAACTAAACCTTGAATCATAAACCCCATAAATCCAAAAACCCTAAACCCTAAATACTAAACCTTGAATCATAAAACCCATAAACACTAAAACTTTAACCTAACCCATAAACCCTAAACCACAAACCCTAATCCTTAAATTAAAAATCACTTAGCCCTAAACCTTAAATCCTAAGACCTAAATCCTAAACCCTAAATTTTAGACCCCTAAACCCCAAACAATAAACCTTAAATGCTAAATCCTAAACCCTAAACCCTAAACCCTAAACTATAAACCCTAAACTATAAACCCTAAACTATAAACCCTAAAAATAAACATTGAATCATAAACCCCATACATCTTAAATTTTTAGCCCTAAACCCTAAACCCTAAACACTAAACCTTCAATAATAAACCCCATAAGGCCTAAACTCTAATCCCTTAGCTATAAACCTTAAACCCAAAACCTAAACCCTAAAGCCTAAGCAATAAACACTACACCCTAAACCCTAAATATTAAACCCTAAACTGTAAACCATAAATAGAAAATCCTAAACCCTAAATCCTAAACTTGAAACCCTAAACCCTAAACTCTAAACCCTAAATCCAAACCCTGAACACTAAGCCCTAAAGACTAAATCCTAAACCCTAAATCATGAGTCTTAAATTCTAAACTCCTAAACCCTAAACACTAAACACTAAACCATGAGCCCTAAATACTAAACTCTAAAAACAAAACATTGAATCGTAAACCCCATAAACCCTAAACCTTTATCCCTAAACCCTAAACCCTAAACCCTAAACCCTAAGCCCTAAAGTATAGTCCCTTAGCCCTAATCCTTAAACTTTGAGACCTAGATCCTAAACACTAAACCCTAAACACTAAACCCTTAATGTAAACCCTAAGCACTAAATTGTTAATGCCTTATTCCTAAACCTTAAACCATAAACCCTACACCCTAAACCCTAAACCACGAGCACTTTGAACGCTAAAACCTAAATATTATACCCTAAAACAAAAATCCTAAACCCTAAACACTAAAACCTAAAAAGAAAATCTTGAATCATAAACCTCATAAACCATAAACCTTTCAACCTAAACCCTAAACCCTAAACCGTAAAGCCTATACTCAAAACTCTAATCCCTAAATCCTAAACCCTAAAAATAAAACCTTGAATCGTAAAACCTATAAACCCTAAACCTTTAGCCCTAAACCATAAATCCTAAACTCTAAACCCTAAACCCTAAACCTTAAACCCCGAGACCTAAACCTTATAACCTAATACCAAAACCCTATACCCTAAAAATAAAAAATATACCTTGACTCATAAACCCCATAACCCTAAATCTATAACCTAACCCATCAACCCAAAAACCTAAACCCTAAACCCTAATCCTTAAACTGTAATCCCTTGCCATAAACCTTAAACCCTAATACCTAAACCCTAAACCCTAAAACCTCAACCCTAAACCCTAAAATATAAACCATAAACCCAAAACCCTAAACCCTAAACCCTAAACCCTAAACCCTTAGCCCTAAACTATAATCCCTTAGCCGTAAACCTTAATCTTTAAGACCTAAACCCTAAACCCTAAACCCTAAAACCTAAACCATAAACCCTAAACCCTAAACCATAAACCATGAGCACTGAACCCTAAACCCAAAATATTATACCCTAAACCATAAATCCTAAACCCTAAACTCAAGGCCTAAAAGAAAACTTTAAATCATAAACCCCATAAACCCTAAACCTTACCCTAAACCCTAAACCCTAAACCCTAAACCCTAAACCCTAAGCCCTAAACTATAATCCACCCTAAACCCTAAACCCTAAACCCTAAATCCTAAACATTAAATCCTAAATTGTAAACCATAAACCCTAAATCATAAACCCTAAAGCCTATACTCAAAACTCTAAATCCTAAACCCTAAACCCTAAAAACTAAAATCTAAACCTTGAATCGGAAAACCCATAAACCCTAAACCTTTAGCCCTAAATCATAAATCATAAATCCTAAACCCTAAACCCTAAACCCTAAAAACTAAACCTTGAATCATAAACCCCATAAATCCAAAACCCTAAACCCTAAATATTAAACCTTGAATCATAAAACCCATAAACCCTAAACCTAACCTAACCCATAAACCCTAAACCTTAAACCCTAATCTTTAAATTGAAAATCACTTAGCCCTAAATCTTAAACCCCTGATACCTAAACCCTAAACCCTAAATTTTAGACCCCAAATGTAAACAATAAACCTTAAATGCTAAACCCTAAACTATAAACCCTAAAGCATAAACCCTAAAAATAAACATTGAATCATAAACCACATACATCTTAAACTGCTACCCTAAACACTAAACCTTCAATCATAAACCCCATAACGCCTAAACCCTAATTCCTTAGTGTAAACCTTAAACCCTAAAACCTAAACCCTAAACCCTAAAGCCTAAAGCCCGAGCACTAAACCCTAAACCCTAAAGCCTAAATATTAAATCCTAAACCTGTAAACCATAAATAGAAAATCCTAAACCCTAAAGCCTAAACTTGAAACCCTAAACCCTAAAGTCTAAACCCTAAATCCTAACCCACGAACACTAAGCCCTAAAGACTAAATCCTAAACCCTAAATTGTGAGCCTTAAATTGTAAACTCTAAACCCTAAAAATAAACACTAAACCTTGAATCCTAAACCCCATAACCCCTATACCTTTAGCCCTAAACCATAAACCCTAAACCCTAAACCCTAAAACGTAAGCCCTAAACTTTATTCCCTTTAGCCGTAAACCTTAAACTCTAAGACCTAGACTCTAGACCCTAAACCCTAAACCCTAAATCCTAACCCCTAACCCTTAAGCGTAAACACTAACCCCTTAACTGTAAACCCTAACCCCTAAACTATTAATGCCTTATCCCTAAACCTTAAACCATAACCCTAAACCCTAAACACCGAGCACTCGAACCCTAAACACTAAATGTTATACCCTAAACAATAAATCCTAAACCCTAAACACTAAACCCTAAAAAGAAAACCTTGAATCATAAACCCCATAAACACTAAAACTTTAGCCTTAAATCCTAAACCCTACACCCTAAACCCTAAAACCTAAGGTCTAAACTATAATCCACCCCAAACCCCAAACTTGAAACCCTAAATCCTAAACATTAAACCCTAAATCGTGAAACCATAAACCATAAATCATAAACCCTAAATCCTATACTCAAAACCCTAAATCATAAACCCTAAACCCTAAACCCTAAACCTTAAACACTAAGACCTAAACCTTAAAACCTAGTCCCTAAACCCTAAACCCTAAATGCTAAAAGCTATACCTTGACTCATAAAACCCATAGACCCTAAACCTTTAACCTAACCAATAAACCCTAAACCCTAAACCCTAATCCTTAAATTTTAATCCTGCCATAGACCTTAAACCCTAAACCCTAAACCCTAAACCCTAAACCCCGAGTACTAAACCCTAAACCCTAAAAACTAAAAACTAAATGTTGAATCGTAAAACCTATAAACCCTAAACCTATAGCCCTAAACCATAAACCGTAAATCGTAAACCCTAAATGCTAAAATCAAAACCCTAAAACTAAAGCCTAAAAACTAAACCTTAAATCATAAACAACATAAATCCTAAACCCTAAATCCTAAATATTAAACCTTGAATCATAAAACCAATAAACCCTAAAACATTAACCTAACCCATAAACCCTAAACTCTAAACCCTAATCCTTAACTTAAAAATCACTTAGCCCTAAACCTTAAACCCTGAAACCTAAACCCTAAACCCTAAATTTTAGACCCTAAACCATAAAAAATAAACATTAAATGTTAAATCCTAAACCCTAAACTCTAACCTATAAACCCTAAAGCATAAACATTGAATCATAAACCCCATACATCTTAAATCTGTTATCGCATTAAAACCTAAAACCTAAACATTAAACCTTAAATCATTAACCCCATAAACCCTAAACCTTTTTCCTAAACCATAAACCCTAAGCCCTAAACTATAATCCCTTAGCCCTAAACCTTAAAACCGAGACCTAAACACGAAACCCTAAACCCTAAATGCTAAACCCTAAACCATAAACCTTAAAGCACTAAACCCTAAACCCTAAACTTTAAATATTAAACATTAAATTATAAACCATAAATGATAAATGCTAAACCCTAAACTCTAAATGCAAAATCCTAAACACTAAACCCTAAATCCTAAACCCTAAAAATAAACCTCGAATAGTAAACCCCATCAACCCTAAAATTTTAGGCCTAAACCATAAACCCTAGACCCTAAACCCTAAGCCCTAAAATATAATCCCTTATCCCTAAACCTTAAACCTTGAAACCTAAAGCCTAAATCCTAAACCCTAAACCCTAAACCCTAACCCCTAAACCATAACCCTTAAACCCTACATCCTAAACCCCGAGCACTAAACCCTAAACCCTAAACTCTAAATATTAAACCCTAAACCATAAATGCTAAACCCGAGCCATTAATTTAAAACCCTAAACCTTAATCCCTTAGTTGTAAACCTTAAACTCGAGACCTAAACCATAAACCCTAAACCCTAAACCCAAATCCCTAATCCCTAATCCTTAAAATAAAAAGCACTTAGCTCTAAACCTTAAACCCCGAGACCTAAACCCTAAACCCTAAGCAATCAACCATAAAACCTAAATTTTATATCATAAACCATAAACAATAAAACCTAAATGTTAAACCCTAAACCCTAAACCCTAAACTATAAACCCTAAAAAAATAAACATTGACTAGTAGACCCTTACATCTTAAATGTTAGTCATAAATCCTTAACCCTAAACACTAGACCTTCAATCATAAACTCCATAAACCCTAATCCCATAGCCAGTAAACCTTAAACCCGAGACGTAAACCCTAAACCCCGATAACTAAACCCTAAACCGTAAACCATAAACCCCAAGCACTAAATCACAAACCCAAAACTTTAAATATTAAACATGAAATTATACACCATAAACGATAAATCCTAAACCCTAAACCATAAACACGAAACCCTAAACACTAAACCCTAAACCCTAAAAACTAAAAAATAAACCTTGAAAGGTAAACCCATAAACCATAAACTTTTAGCCCTAAATAATAAATCCTAAACCCTAACCATAAACACTAATCTCTTAGCCCTAAACCTTAAACCTTGAGACCTAAAGCCTAAACCCTACACCCTAAACCCTAAACCCTAAATCTTAAACCTTGAGCACTAAACCCTAAACCATAAACCATAAACCATAAATGCTAAACCCTAAACCATAAATTTAAAACCCTAAACCCTAAACCCTTAGTTGTAAACCTAAAACCTTGAAACCTAAACCCTAAACCCTAAACCCTAAATATTAAACCCTAAACAAGAAACCATAAACAAAAATCAAAAACCCTAAAACCTAAACTCGAAACCCTAAACCCTAAACCCTAATCTCTAAACCCTAAATCCTAACCCTTGAACACTCGGTCATAAAGACTAAATCTTAAACTCTAAATCATGAGCCTTAAATTCTAAACTCTAAACCCTAAACACTAAACACTTAGCCCCGAGCCCTAAACAATAAACTCTAAAAACTAAACCTTCAATCGTAAACCCCATAAACCCTAAACCTTTATCCCTAAACCCTAAACCCTAAAACCTAAGCCCTAAACTATAATCCCTTAGACGTAAATCTTAAACTCGAGACCTAGACCCTAAAGCCTAAACCTTAAAACCTAAACCCCGAACCCTAAATCATAAACCCTAAACCCTAAACCCTAAACCATAAACCATGAGCACCGAACCCTAAACCCAAAATATTATACCCTAAACCATAAATCCTAAACCCTAAACACTAAACCCTAAAAAGAAAACCTTGAATCATAAACTACATAAACTTTAAACCTTTACCCCTAAACCATAAACTCTAAACCCTAAACCCTAAATCCTAAAAATTAAACCCTAAATCCTAAACATTAAACCCTAAATCGTAAACCATAAACCATAAATCATAAACCCTAAAGCCTACACTCAAAACTCTAAATCCTAAACCATAAACCCTAAAACTAAAAACTAAACCATGAATCGTAAAACCTATAAACCCTAAACCTTTAGTCCTAAACCATAAATCATAAATCCTAAACCCTAAACCCTAAACCCTAAAAACTAAACCTTGAATCATAAACCCCATAAATCAAAAAACCTAAACCCTAAACATTAAACCTTAAATCATAAAACCCATAAACCCTAAACCTTTAACCTAACCCATAAACCCTAAACCGTAAAACCTAATCCTTAAATTAAAAATAACTTAGCCCTAAACCTTAAACCCCGAGACCTAAACCCTAAACCCTAAACCTTAAATTTTATACCCCCAAACCTTAAACAATAAACCTTAAATGCTAAACCCTAAACCATAAACCCTAAACTATAAACCCTAAAGCATAAACCCTAAAAATAAACATTAAATCGTAAACCCCATACATCTTAAATGTTAGCCCTAAACCCTATACCATAAACACTAATCCTTCAATCATAAAACACATAAAGCCTAAACCCTAATCCCTTAGTTGTAAACCTTAAACCCGAAACCTAAACCCTAAACCCTAAACCCTAAAGTCTAACACTAAACCCTAAACCCCAAACCCTAAATATCAAACCCTAAACCATAAACCATAAACAGAAAATCCAAAGCCTAAAGCCTAAACTTGAAACCCTAAACCCTAAACTCTAAACACCGAATCCTAACACCTGAACACTAAGCCCTAAAGACTAAATCGTAAACCCTAAATTGTGAGCCTTAAATTCTAAAATTTAAACCCTAAACACTAAACACTAAACCCGAGCCCTAAACACTAAACTCTAAAAAATAAACCTTGAATCGTAAACCCCATAAACCCTAAACCCTAAACCATAAACCCTAGACCCTAAGCCCTAAACTAAAGTCCATTAACCCTAAACCTTAAACTCTAAGACCTAGACCCTAAACCCTAAACCCTAAACCATAAACTATAAACCCTAAGCCCTAAAGGCATAATGCCTTATCCTAAACCTTAAACCATAAACCATAAATTCTAAACCCTAAACCATAAACCCGTAGCGCTAAACCCTATACCCTAAATATTATACCCTAAACCATAAATCCTAAACCCTAAACTCAAAACCCTAAACACTAAACCCCAAAAAGAAAACCTTGAATCATAAACCCCATAAACCTTAAACCTTTAGCCCTAAAAACTAAACCCTAATCCCTAAGCCCTAAATGATAATCCACCCTAAACCCTAAACCCTAAACCCTAAATCCTAAACATTAAACCCTAAATCATAAACCATAAACCATAAATCATAAATTGTAAAGCCTATACTTAGAACACTAAACCCTAAACCCTAAACGCTAAAAATAAAACCTTGAATCATAAAATCTATAAACCCTAAACCCTTAGCCCAAAACCCTAAGCCCTAAACCCTACACCCTAAAGCCTAAACCTTAAACTCTTAGACCTAAACCTTAAACCCTAATCCTGAAATCCTAAACCCTAAATGCTAAAAACTATACCTTGACTCATAAACCCCATAAACCCTAATCCTTGAACCTAACCCATAAACCCAAAACCCTAAACCCTAAACCCTAATCTTTAAACACTAAGACCTAAACCCTAAACCCTAAAACCTCAACCCTAAACCCTAAACCCCGAGTACTAAAGCCTAAACCCTAAAATCTAAACCCTAAAAACTAAAAACTAAATGTTGAATCATAAAACCTATAAACCCTAAACCCTAAACCCTAATCCTTAACTTAAAAATCACTTAGCACTAAACCTTAAACCCTGAGACCTAAACCATAAATTTTAGACCCTAAACTGTAAACAATTAAACTTAAATGCTAAACCCTAAACCGTAAACTCTAAACTATAAAAACTAAAGCATAAACCCTAAAAATAAACATTGAATCCTAAACCCCATATATCTTAAATCTGTTAGCCCTAAATCATAAACCCTAAACACTAAACCTTTAATCATAAACCCCATAAAACCTAAACCTTTTTCCCTAAACCATAAACCCTAAGTCCTAAACTATAATCCCTTAGCCCTAAACCTTAAAACCCGAGACCTAAACCCTAAACACTAAACCCCGAGCACTAAACCCTAAACCATAAACCATAAACCATAAACCTTGAGCACTAAATCCTAAACCCTAAACTTTAAATTTTAAACATTAAATTATAAATCCTAAATGATAAATCCTAAACCCTAAACCCTAAACTCAAAACCTCAAACACTGAACCCTAAACCCTAAAAAATAAACCTTGAATGGTAAACCCCATAAACCGTAAACATTTAGCCCTAAACCCTAAACCCTAAGCCATAAAATATAATCCCTTAGCCCTAAACCTTAAACCTCAAACCTAAAGCCTTAGTTCTCAACCCTAAACCCTAAACCCTAAATCCTAAACCCCACGCACTAAACACTAAACCCTAAACCATAACTTTAAAACCCTAAAACCTAAACCCCGAACCCTAATCCCTTAGCAGTAAACATTAAACTTTGAGACCTAAACCCTAAACCCTAATCCCTAAACCCTAATCGCTAAATTTTAGACCCTAAACCGTAAACAATAAACCTTAAATGCTAAACCCTAAACCCTAAAATCCAAACTATAAACCCTAAAGCATAAACCCTAAAAATAAACATTGAATTATAAACCCCATACATCTTAAATGTTAGCACTAAATCCTAAATCCTAAACCCTAATCCTTAAATTAAAAATAACTTACCCCTAAACCTTAAACGCTCGACCTAAACCCTAAACCCTAAACCCTAAATTTTAGACCCCAAAGTCTGTAAACAATAAACCTTAAATGCTAAACCCTAAACCATAAACCCTAAACTATAAACCCTAAAGCATAAACCCTAAAAAATAAACATTAAATTGTAAACCCCATACATCTTAAACTGTTAGCCCTAAACCCTAAACCCTAAACACTAAACCTTCAATCATAAACCCCATAAAGCCTAAACCCTAATCCCTTAGCTGTAAACCTTAAACACTGAAACCTAAACCCTAAACCCAAAGTCCGAGCACTAAACCCTAAACCCTAAACCCTAAATATCAAACCCTAAACCGTAAATCATAAACAGAAAATCATAAACCCTAAAGCCTAAACTTGAAACCCTAAACCCTAAAATCTAAACACTAAATCCTAATACCTGAACACTAAGCCCTAAAGACTAAATCCTAAACCCTAAATTGTGAGCCTTAAATTCTAAACTCTAAACCCTAAACACTAAACCCCGAGCCCTAAACACTAAACTCTAAAAACTAAACCTTGAATTGTAAACCCCATAAACCCTAAACCTAAACCCTAAACTTTAGATATTAAACATGAAATTATAAACCATAAACGATAAATCCTAAATCCTAAACCCTAAACATGAAACCATAAACACTAAACCCTAAACCCTAAACCCTAAAAATAAACCTTGAATGGTAAACCCCATAAACCGTAAACTTCTAGCCATAAATAATAAACCCTAAACCCTAAACCATAAACCCTAATCCCTTAGCCCTAAACCTTAAACCTTGAGACCTAAAGCTTAAACCCTAAAGCCTAAAGCCTAAACCCTAAATCTTAAACCTTGAGTACTAAACCCTAAACCCTAAACCATAAATATTAAACCCTAAACAATAACCCATAAACCATAAATGCTAAACCCTAAACCATAAATTTAAAACCCTAAACCCTAATCCCTTAGTTGTAAACCTTAAACCTTGAAACCTAAACCCTAAACCCTAAATCCTAAACCTTAAAGCATGAGCACTAAACCCTAAACCCTACACCCTAAATATTAAACCGTAAACCGTAAACCATAAAAATTTCCTAAACCCTAAAGCATAAAATTGAAACCCTAAACCCTAAACCCTACACTCTAAACCCTAAATCCTAACCCCTCGAACACAAAGCCCTAAAGACTAAAGCCTAAACTCTAAATCGTGAGCCTTAAATTCTAAACTATAAACCATAAACACTAAACACTAAACCCTAAGCCCTAAACACTAAACTCTAAAAACTAAACCTTAAATCGTAAACCCCATAAACCCAAAACCTTTAGCCTTAACCAATAATCCTAAACCCTAAACCCTAAGCCCTAGACTATAATCCTTAGCCGTAAACCTTAAAATATGAGACCTAGACCCTATACCCTAAACCATAAACCATAAACCATAAACCATAAACAATAAACCCTAACCCCTATACCATAAACCATGAGCACTAAACCCTAAAAATAAAATATTATACCCTAAACAATAAATCCTAAACCCTAAACACTAAACACTAAACCCTAAAATAAAACCTTGAATCATAAACCCCACAAACCCTAAACCTTTACCCCTAAACCATAAACCCTAATCCTAAACCCTAAGCCCTAAACTATAATCCACCCTAAACCCTAAATCCTAAACATTAAACCCTAAATCGTAAACCATAAACCATAAATCATAAACCCTAAAGCCTATACTCAAAACTATAAATCCTAAACCCTAAACCCTAAAAACTAAAAACTAAACCGGATCGTAAAACCTATAAACCGTAAACCTTTGGCCCTATACCATAAATCATAAATCCTAAACCCTAAACTCTAAAACTAGAACCCTAAACCCTAAACTCTAAAAACTAAACCTTTAATCATAAACCCCATAAAACCGAAACCCTAAACCCTAAATATTAAACCTTGAATCATAAAATGCATAAACCCTAAACCTTTAACCTAACCCATAAACCCTAAATCCAAAACCCTAATCCTTAAATTAAAAATCACTTAGCCCTAAACCTTAAACCCTGAGACCTTAACCCTAAACCCTAAACCCTAAATTTTAGACCCCCAAACTGTAAACAATAAACCTTAAATGCTCAACCCTCATCCTTAAAATAAAAAGCACTTAGCTCTAAACCTTAAACCCTGGAGACCTAAACCCTAAACCCTAAGCAATCAACCCTAAACCTAAATTTTAAACAATAAACCATAAACAATAAACCCTAAATGCTAAATCGTAAACCCTAAACCCTAAACCCTAAACTATAAACCCTAAAGCATAAACCCTAAAAAAAAACCTTGCAATCGTAAACCCCATAAATCTTAAATGTTAAATTGGCCGTAAACCACAAACCCTAAACACTCGAACCTTCAATCATAAACCCCATAAAACCTAAACCTTTTTCCCTAAACCCTAAATCCCGAGCCCTAAACTATAATCCCATAGCCCTAAACCTTAAATCCTGAGATGTAAACCCTAAACCCCGAGTACTAAACCCTAAACCGTAAACCATAAACCCCGAGCACTAAATCCTAAACCCTAAATTTTAAATATTAAACATTAAATTATAAACCATAAATGATAAATCCTAAAACCTAAACCCTAAAAATGAAACCCTAAACACTAAACCCTAAAAATAAACCTTGAATGGTAAACCCCATAAACCGTAAACTTTTAGCCCAAAATAATAAACCACAGACCCTCAACCCTAATCCCTTGGCCCTAAACCTTAAACCTTGAGACCTAAACCCTAAACCCTAAACCCTAAATCTTAGGCCTTGAGCACAAAACCCTAAGCCCTAAACCCTAAATATTAAACTCTAAACCATAAACCCTAAACCATAAACCATAAATGCTAAACCCTAAACCATAAATTTAAAACCCTAAACCCTAAACCCTAATCCCTTGGCTATAAACCTTAAACTCGAAACCTAAACCTCGAAGCACCGAGCACTAAAACCCTAAACCCTAAAGCCTAAATATTAAACCCTAAATCCGTAAACCATAAACAAAAATTCCTAAACCCTAAAGCCTTAACTCAAATCGTAAACCCTAAACCCCGAACTCTAAACCTTAAATCCTAACCCATAACACTAAGCCCTAAAGACTAAATCCTAAACTCTAAATCGTGAGCCTTAAATTCTAAACTCTAAATCCTAAACACTAAACACTAAACCCTGATCCCTAAACACTAAACTCTAAAAACTAAACCTTGAATCGTAAACCCCATAAACCCTAAACCTTTAGCCCTAAACAATAAACCCTAAACCCTAAAACCTACGCCCTAAACTATAATCCCTAGCCGTAAACCTTAAACTCGAGACCTAGACCAAACCCTAATTACTAAAACCTAAACACTAAACCCTAAACCATAAACACTAAACCCTAGACCCTAAGCCCTAAACTATAATGCCTTAGACGTAAATCTTAAACTCGAGACCTAGACCCTAAACCCTAAACCTTAAAACCTAAACCATAAACCCTAAATCATAAACCCTAAACCCTAAACCCTAAACCATAAACCATGAGCAATTAACCGTAAACCCAAAATATTATACCCTAAACCATAAATCCTAAACCCTAAACTCAAAACCCTAAACACTAAACCCCAAAAAGAAAACCTTGAATCATAAACTGCATAAACCTTAAACCTTTACCCCTAAAGCATAAACCCTAAACCTAAACCCTAAGCCATAAAATATAATCCACCCTAAACCCTAAACCCTAAATCTTAAACCTTGAGCACAAACCCTAAGCCCTAAACCCTAAACCCTAAACAATAAACCATAAATGCTAAACCCTAAACCATAAATTTAAAACCCTAAACCCTAAACCCTAATCCCTTAGCTATAACCTTAAACTGAAACCTAAACCCCAAAGCCCGAGCACTAAACCCTAAACCCTAAATCCTAAATATTAAAGGCCTAAAACCGTAAACCATAAGCAAAAATTCCTACACCCTAAAGCCTTAACTCAAGCTGCAGAAACCCTAAACCTCGAACTCTAAACCCTAAATCCTAACCCCTAAACACTAAGCCCTAAAGACTAAATCCTAAACTCTAAATCGTGAGCCTTAAATTCTAAACTCTAAACACTAAACACTAAAACCTGATCCCTAAACACTAAACTCTAAAAACTAAACCTTGAATCGTAAACCCCATAAACCTAAACATTTAGCCCTAAACCATAAACCCTAAACCCTAAACCCTACGCCTAAACTATAATCCCTTAGCCGTAAACCTTAAACTCGAGACCTAGACCCTAAACCCTAATTACTAAAACCTAAACACTAAACCCCAAACGATAAACACTAAACCTAAACCCTAAGCCCAAAACTATAATGCCTTAGATGTAAATCTTAAACTCGCAGACCTATACCCTAAACCCTAAACCTTAAAACCTAAACCATAAACCCTAAATCATAAACCCTAAACCATAAACCCTAAACCCTAAACCATAAACCATGAGCACCGAACCGTAAACCCAAAATATTATACCCTAAACCATAAATCCTAAACCCTAAACTCAAAACCCTAAACACTAAACCCTAAAAAGAAAACCTTGAATCATAAACTCGCATAAACCTTAAACCTTACCCTAAAGCATAAACCCTAAATCATAAACCCTAAGCCATAAAATATAATCACCCTAAACCCTAAAACCTAAATCCTAAACATTAAACCCTAAATCTTAAACCATAAACCATAAATCATAGACCTAAAGCCTACACTCAAAACTCTAAATCCTAAACCCTAAACCCTAAAAACTAAAAACTAAACCTTGAATCGTAAACCTATAAACCCTAAAAACTAAAAACTAAACCTTGAATCATAAACCCCATAAATCAAAAAAACCTAAACTTGAATCATAAAACCCATAAACCCTAAACCTTTAACCTAACCCATAAACCCTAAAACCTAAACCCTAATCCTTAAATTTAAAATAA
>CM031235.1:277907511-277972625 GCA_018340775.1 Taxus wallichiana var. yunnanensis | reverse complement strand
ACACGCACATACATATGTAAACGCACATGGATCTAGACTCGCATGCAGCACGCATACGCATAAATACACACACACACACACACGTACTTGCACACAAACACACATACGCAAACATTCACACACACACATGCAAATCCACATGCACGCACACACACACGCACACTTACAAGCATAGGCATAGCACACATATAAACACGCGTGCGCGCATACACAAACATACACACACACGTACATGCACACACACACATGGACACAAATGCACACGCACACGCACACGTAAATACACACGCACATACATATGTAAACGGACACGGATATACACTCTCGTACGAGACACACACACACACACACACACACACACACACACACACACACATAACCCACACACACGCCCACAACCCACACACACACCCACACCCACACCCACACCCGCACACACACACACACACACACTAACAAACACACACACACCCATAACCCACACACACGCCCACAACCCACACACACACACACCCACACGCACATGCACACGCACACGCACAAGAACACAGACGTGCACGCGCACACGCACAAACGTGAACACGCACATGCACACGCACACATTTACACACACACATGTACAGGCACACACACGCAAATGCACACGCACAGGCACACCCACACGCACATGCACACACACGCACACGCACACGCACAGAGAAAGTCACATGCACACGCACATGCACACACACACGCACACACACATAGACAACCGATATCACACACGCCCACGCACGCACACGCACACACATAATCACACACACATGCACATGCACACGCACACGCACACGCACATGCACATGCACATGCACACACACACATACACGCACACACACATGCACACGCACACACATATGTAAACACACGCGGATGCACACGCTCGCACGGACACACACATACACACATACCCACACCCAAATGCAAAAGCACACGCACATGCACACATACATATATGCACACGAATGTACACGAGCACACACACACACACACACACACACACACACATGCACACACACACAAAAACACACAGCCTGGACATACACACGCACCCATGCACACACGCATACGCACACACACACGCACACGCATACACACACACAAGCACACACAAATGCACATGCACACACATATGTTAACGCACGCAGCACACATCCTCACACGAGACAAACACACACACACACACCCATAATCCACACACACACACACACACACACGTACACGCACATGCACACGCACATGCACATGCAAACGCACACCCACACCACATGCACATGCACATGCACACTAACACACACTAACACACACGAACACGCACATGCATACACACACACATGCGTGCACACACACACTGTGCGTGGCGTGCACACACACATGCACACACACACACATACACACGCACGTGCACATGTAGGCACACGCAAGCACGCACACGTACATGCACACACACACACATGCAGACGCGGATGGTCGCATAGACACACACATACCCACACCGAAATGCATATGCACACGCACACGCGTATACACATGCACACGCACACGTGCACACACATGCATACGCACACACACACGCACACACATACATACATGCACACATACATATACGCACACGGACGTACACGCACACACACACACACGCATACGCACACACACACACATGTACATGCATACACACAAAAACGCACATGCACGGATGCACGCACCCACGCGCACACACAAATGTAAATCCACAAGCACGCGTACTGCACACGCACACGCACAGCACAAACACACACACACACACACGTACACGAACACACACACGAGCGCGCGCACACACACACATGTACATGCACACACATGACAAATGCACATGCACATGCACATGCAAATACACACACACATATGTAAACGTACGTGACATACACGCTCACACAGGACACAAACACACACACACAAAGATACATACACAACCCACACCCAAAGCACACACACACACACACACATGCACATGCACACGCACACGCACATGCACACACACATGTACACGCACACGATCACACACACGCATAAGCACGCACACACAAACATACATATATGCACACGGATGTACATACACACACACACGCACATGCATACACACACACGTACTTGCACACAAACATGTGCACATGCACACAAATCACACACACGCGCACACACATGCACACGCACACGTACACACATAGGCACGCACACGAGGCACATGCACACATACACGTACACGCACATACACATGCGCACACGCACACACACACACACACACAGACAAACATACATGCACACACATAATTGTACACGCAAACACACATGCAAATACACACGCACACACATATGTAAACACACACAGCATAGACGCTTACTTACACGAGACACACACACACAAACACACGGACATACCAAAATGCACACACACACGCACCGTAGTGCCCACTTTCCTTGAACACTATTCGATACACGATCCTGACACTATTGGTCACATTTTGGATATTATTATGTTTTGATGTAGTATGATGTATCGAGGATCATTATGGACATTATTATGTTTTTATTAGTATGATGGTTAGATGTTAGATCCTAGATTAATATTGATCTGGATTCAAATGTTTTGCTTGAGGATCATTGAGACATTTTTATTGTTATGTGGATGATGATATACTAGTTGACATGGACAAGTTATTGATGTTAATTTTAGACATGTGACATTGATTATTATGAATAGCTCTAGTATAGAAATCTATTGGATGATGATATAGTTACAAATTGAATTTTAATGATAAATATTGAATCTTGATATTGTTGTGATTTGGATCTAATGTTTATATATCATTTAGATGTTCTGATATGGCCATGAGGCCGAAGGAGGTATTTTGCATTTTTGCAGGTTAAAATCACAACAATGTTGGGGGTGGAGACTAACCATATTGGAATTCAAGTGTGAAATCAACAAGGTCATCATTATCTAAAATGTGCCCCCTGCTCATTTTGTGGCTAACTCCCTTTCATCTTTCCTTCTCTTGTGCCTCAGACATAATATTTTGCTTTTCAGGCACTCAAAACCTTCTGGAAATGACACCATTGGATAGAGCTCTTTCTCAGCTTTCTAGAAAGGTAAAGTTTTCCTCCTAACTCCATGTATTTTTGAAGTTATGGCTCGGTGGAGTTTTTTGGGAAAAGTTTCCCCTGAAAGGCCCATGGCCAATGAGATGCTGCCACGTGGCACCTAGAGTGGTAGAGCGTGGGGAAATTTTGGAAAATTTTCCAAATGACCAAAAAGGTGCAAAAATTCAAATTTTTGCCCGCCAACCCGATTTGGCCCTGTTTTTCCCTAAAACTTCAAATCGCCATATCTTTCGATCCAAAGCTCAGTTTTTCATGTTCTTTATATCAATGGAAAGCTGGTGAAATTCTCTACAAGATTTCAGGGTCATTTTTGCATTTTAATGGAGTTTGGAGAGAGAAAAAAACACCTTTGGCACATGGTCATGGACAGAAATGATGTTTCAACCACCGTTTTTAATGAAGAATGGCTCGCATTCTCTCCCAGCATGGCTAAAAATGTCAGGGGATGGGTCTGTAAGGATGCCCATGTTGTTTTGAATGTGTTTTGGTCAATGGTTGAATCCCTACCACATTTTCTCATGTTTCTCTCTCTCTGGGCTCGTCCCTTACTGTAGTAAAGCCAGATTTGGCTCATTTTCAAGGGTGGAACATTTTTTGTGTATTGCAGGTCCCCTTTCTCACCTTAGAAGTGATTTTGATGGAATATCAGACCTTTTCTAAGAGTTGCAACTTTATTTTGCCTCTTAGGCGTTGTAATGTAAGTGATTTTGATGATTAAAATAACAATACAGCCTCTGTGATTAGTTTTCATCCTCTGCCTATGTTGTTTGGTTAATTTCTAATCCTTCATTACAATTATTAGTTTGTGCATGAGGTTATTTGTTGCATTTTTATGGACTATGTCAATTTGCAGAAGTAAAAAATGCTCACCACTCCTTTGGTGCGTCACCTATTAGCATTAGTTCTTTCTTTTTTGCATTTTCTATCCTTGTCCCTTTGGAATTTAGAGTAGATTTAGGAGTTTAAACCTCTGTAATTGTGCAAGTGAAATAGCTGATCAGAGGAGTTGAGGAACCAGCCTCTAATCTGGAGATTCCTCTTCCATTTTTACAAGTCCCACACTTGGGAAGAGGATTCAATGTTGTGCAATCACACTGGATGCTTAGAATGATCAAATTAGAAGCCTGATCAACATCCAGGGGGTGTTGCTGATTTGCAACAACAGTTTTGGCACGCCGGGTGGGACCTTAGAGGTCTTCCACTTTATCTTTGACAGGTTGGTGTGTTCCTGTTAAAGATTCAACCTTTTGGAGGCACTTTCAAAAGCACATCTAGTGACTCTATCTGGTAAACAACTCATTCTCTAAGTTGTAGACCTGTTTTCCATTCATTTCCATCCATTCTTCTTTCCATCATTTTCATTCTTTTCCATTCCATGAAGTTGTGCAATCATGACTTCATTTCCATCATGGAATTCACATTTACAACAGCAGTATATCACACCTCCAACATGTTTTACAAATCCTCCAAATCAGCATTTTGATCAAATTCAAAATCAGCATGTCTACCCATATGAGCAGCAGTGCCAAAGTCAGTTTGGATATGAAGCATGTCAAGCACAAGGGTATGCTAGTTGTGAGGGCTATCAAGAAAAAAATGCAGATCTGCTGGAACAAATCCAAAAGATGGAGGTAAACATGGTGCAATCTAGGGCTCAAGCACAAATGAAAGCATTTAGAATCAGTTGTAGAGAACCTTGTCCATGGGTGGGACCTTTTCAAGGCATTACACCCTCAAGAGAAGCTAGAATTCATGATTAGAACACTACCATTTCTTGCAAAGTGGATGAAGGAATAAAGGTTTATGAGAGGAGTATTCAATAACCTTGTCAACGAGTAAGCACACCATCTCATGCCTTTTCTCTCCCTCTTTCCCAATCTATTTTATCTCAGCGGTGTTAAGTTTTAAACTCTCCATCTGCTGTCCCAAGTGTTGAATCCATTTCTCCATTCCCTAGTCTTCCACCCCATCTCAATTCTTGTCCTTTTCCCTTCCAAATAGCCATTCCCTCCAAAGAAAAAAAAGAGTTCCTACCTCCTCCACCACCCCAAAAATTTGCAAAATCAATTGAGTTACAATCCACTTCTCCTCTTGCATTCCCAAATCCATGTTGGGAGGATAAAAATCATAATGCCAATAAAGGAAAATAGCAGCAGAAAGAAGAGCCAAACAAGGATGAAGAAATTCAAAGTCTGAAGAGTTGGGCTCTTAAATTCAGGATTACAAAAATCCCCTCGATGGTGAAACCAATAGAGGATGTTGAAGTTGGAGAACAAGTGGAAAACAAGGCTGATTTTATAACAACAGTGAAGTGAGAAAAATAGTAGTTTGTTGGTGATGAGTTGGGTGTCCATGTTGGCACTTTACCCAAAGAAAATGCTGATCCGGTTTGCCTTTGTAAAATCAGCCATTGAGAAGGAAGGAAAACCATCTCAAAACCCCATCTTTGAGGAGTAAATGGATGAGGTCAAGTCAGTTTTTACAATAGTAGAAGAAGGAAGCATTATTGATATGTTTTTGCTTTCATTTGAAGGGGCTGATTTGGTTGATGAAGCCATTATGGAGGTGAACAAAACAGGTCCAAATTGTGAGCAAAAGGCACAAGAAATTTCATGCTTCTCTTCACTTCATCTCTCCAACAATCTAATTTTTGGGATGAGTTTGGATTGACAAGTTTCATGTTTGAAAATGAAGTTATAAAGGGTGAAGAAAATGTAGATTTGGAGGCCACCATACAAGAGGGAGAGACTTTCATTTGCAGCAATATATTCAAGAGTTTGATTTGCCATCAAACTTAGAAGAATGTTTAGATGAAGAGCTAGCTGAAATTACCATGTTTCCTTCTTCACCATTCGTTCTACAACAACAAGAACTTGCTGCCATGGAAAAAAAGAGTTCAAGGACAACAACCTATAGTTTGCAACATGCCTCTTGAATCAATTTGGAAGAATTTGATCTTCCAAAAGCTACAATGGAGGAGCTCCAAAGCCAACAATGTATTGCGGCGGGTAACAACAATGCAAAAGTAACTTCATTGGATGTTGCAATCAATAACGAGGAGTTGCACACTATAAAATAGTTCCATGTTGCCATGAAGGAAGAGAAAGGGTAGAAAATTCCTACCATTGATTCCACGGGATCCATTTTTGAAGTTGAAAATTAGAGCTATGATCATATCAAACAGATCATACCTTGCCCAATAAGGTATTTGACTTCATTGGAGTCAAAGGAGAAGTCACAACCAGTCATGCTTGCTTCTAAGCATGAGGGTGAGCTACAAAGTACTAAGGATCAGCTATCATACCTCTTCAATCCAAATGCAAAGCAACTAAAAGAGGTATTGGATTTGTTTTCAGTTGACACCTTGATGATTTGGGTAGAAGACCAACTTCTTGTTGATTTTCCACTCATCCAATCAGCCATGTTCAGTGCCAAATCAGTTGCATGGTTGTAACTTTTGAGAAAGGGAAGCTATTTCTCCCAACCAGTTGCAGGGTTTGGTTAGCCCACTTTTGCTTCTAGTTAGAGTAGGATAGGTAGTTTTTCTTTCCAGTAAAAGAAGTGCTTGTGCACACTCTGCATGTTCCATTTGGAGCATGTATGATTTTAAGTTTTGTAAATAGTTTTGGTCTTTGCTGGTTTTGCTCTTGCACAACTGTTTTAAGTGGCATTTTGGTGAGAAAACTCTAAGTTCAATGGGTTTTAAGTGGCTCGAGGGAATTTTTCAAGAATCGGGTTGGTTTGTGTACACATGATGAGCACGAGGGCACCATCGACAAGTTCTTCAAGATATCTTCGTGAGCAAAGACTTTTTGGGAACTTGGAGAAGTGTGCTTTCTTTTAGTCGAGATTCAATACTTGTGTCATATCATCTCGGGTGAAGGTGTCGTGTGATCCATCCTTCCAAGATTAGATCCATTATGGATTGGCTAGTACCCACTACAAAGTGACAGAGGTGCAGACTTCATGGGGTTAGCAGGTATTACGGGAGATTTGTGCAGACTTCTCTCGGATAGCACACCCCATCACTTCCCTTCGGCGGAAAGGGAAGAAATTTGTTTGGTCAGGAAGTTGTGCGTAGGCCTTCAAGACACTGAAGGAATATCTCACTACAAAGCACCCATTCTTGCAGTGCCAGATCCACATGGTGAGTTCTTTGTATGCACAGATGCTTCGTTGGCAGGCCTTGGAGGTGTTCTTATGTAGGAGGGTAGAGTTGTAGATTTTGAGTCTCGCAAACTCAAGGATCACGAGCTTAATTATCCCACCCATGATCTTGAGCTTGCGGTAGTTGTGCATGCTTTAGTTTGATGGAGACACTTTCTTCTTGGTCGAAGATTCACACTTAGGACAAATCATTTGAGTCTTTTCCACCTTTTCATGCAGCCCAATCTAAACGCTCGTCAGAGACATTGGATGGAGTTGCTTTGTGAGTATGACATGGAGATAGAGCATGTGAAGGGGAAGGAGAATGTGGTTGCAGACACTCTTAGCATACAGAGGCATTTGAGCATGGCTACTTCAATGAGCATAGATTTTTGAGCATGGATCCATATTGTTTGACTCCGGTTCTTTTGATTCATTTATTGCACCATCCTTAGTAGAGTGATGCAGGATGGTGGCTGTTAGACAGGGTCATAGTTGGGATGTCGAGATGGCTTCGAGAGCCAAGGTCTCGGTAGACTCCTTAGTAAAGGACTATATTGTTAACTTGGGACCTTTCACCACCACTTTAGATCTCCACGTACTTCCTTTAGGCTCGTATGGAGTCATTTTAGGCATGGATTGGTTATCTAAACATAGGGCAAGGATGGATTGTTATCATAAGACTATATCTTGTGTAGACGATCTTGGAGTTGAGTCGGTGATTTCTGGGGTTAGGAGACCTGTTTCTATTCACACTATCTTTGCTATGCAGCTCAAGCGGTGTGTACGATGGAGTTGTCGGATGTATGCGGTCACATTCGGTGACCGAACGAGAGGATGGGTCTAGTGGGCCTTCACTAGATGAACATCCCATTTTGAGAGAGTATGCAGATGTTTTTCCAGAGGAGCTACCGGGGATGCCACCCCCACGTGAGATTGATTTCCATATTGATCTTGTTCTAGGAGTAGAGCCTATCTCACGATCTCCTTATCGGATGACCACCCCAGAGCTCTATGAGCTTAAGTTGCAGTTGGAGGCCCTTAGAGAAAGGCCTTATCTATCCTAGTGTATCCCCTTGGGGTGCATAGGTTATTTTGTCAAGTGAATAAGGTAACAATCAAGAATCGTTATCCCCCGCCACACATTGATGACTTGTTTGATCAAATGAAAGGGCCCATGGTGTTCTCTCGATTGATCTCAAGTCTTGTTACCATCAATTGAGAATTACAAAGACAGAGACATCCATAAGGCTGCTTTTCGCCATGCAGGTATGGGCACTATGAGTTCACAAAGTGGTGCCTTTTGGTTTGACGAATGCCCCATTGTGTTTATGAGTTTGATGAATGGGGTATTCAGGACCTTTCTAGACCACTTCATCCTCATCTTTCTTGATGACATTCTCGATTTACTCAAGTACACGTGAGGAGCATGAGCGGCACCTTCGACAAGTTCTTGGTGTCTTCATGAGCAGCAACTTTTTGGGAACTTGGAGAAGTGTGCTTTCTTTGATCAGAGATTCAATACTTGGGTCATATCATCTCAAGTGAAGGTGTCACAATCGATCCTTCCAAGATTAGAGCCATTATGGATTGGCCAAGTACCACTACAAAGTGAGAGAGAGGTGCGCAGCTTCATGGGATTAGCAGGTATTACGGGAGATTTGTGTAGGACTTCTCGGATAGCACACCCCATCACTTCCCTTAAGTGGAAAGGAAGAAATTTGTTTTCTCGAGATAGGTGTGAGCGAGGCCTTTAGGACACTGAAGGAATATCTCACTACAGCACCCATTCTTGCAGTGCTAGATCCACATGGTGAGTTCTTTGTATGCACAGATGCTTCGTTGGTAGGCCTTGGAGGTGTTCTTATGCAGGAGGGTAGAGTTGTAGCTTTTGAGTCTTGCAAACTCAAGGATCACGAGATTAATTATCCCACCCATGATCTTGAGCTTGTGGTAGTTGTGCGTGCTTTATTTCGATGGAGACACTTTCTTCTTGGTCGGAGATTCACACTTAGGACAGATCATTTGAGTCTTCGCCACCTTTTCATGCAGCCCAATCTAAACGCTCTTCAGAGACATTGGATGGAGTTGCTTTGTGAGTATGACATGGAGATAGAGCATGTGAAGGGGAAGGAGAATGTGGTTGTAGATGCTCTCAAAGCATACGGAGGCATTTGAGCATGGCTACTTCGGTGAGCATAGATTTTGAGCATGGATCCATATTGTTTGACTCTGGTTCTTCTGATTCATTTATTGCACCATCCTTAGTAGAGCGATGCAGGCTGGTGGCTGTTAGACAGGGTCATAGTTGGGATGTCGAGATGGCTTTGGGAGCCAAGGTCTCGGTAGAATCCTTAGTAAAGGAGTGTGTTGTTAACTTGGGACCTTTCACCACCACTTCAGATCTCCGCATACTTCCTTTGGGCTCGTATGGAGTCATTTTAGGCATGGATTGGTTATCTGCACATAGGGCTAGGATGGATTGTTATCATAAGACTATATCTTGTGTAGATGATCTTGGAGTTGAGTCGGTGATTTCTGGGGTCAGGAGACCTGTTTCTATTCGCACTATCTCTACTATGTAGCTCAAGTGGTGTGTGCGACGGGGTTGTCGATGATGTATGCGATCACGAAGTGACCGGATAAGAGGATGGGTCTAGTGGACCATCGCTAGATGACCATCCCATTTTGAGAGAGTATGCAGATGTTTTTTCAGAGGAGCTACGGGGATGCCACCCCAACGTGAGATTGATTTCCATATTGATCTTGTTCCGGGGAGCAGAGCCTATCTCACGAGCTCCTTATCGGATGACCACCCGAGCTCGTGAGCTCAAGTTACTGCCTAGAGGGCCTTCTAGAGAAAAGCCTTATCTGTCCTAGTGTATCCCCTTGGGGTGCACCGGTTATTTTGTTAAGAAGAAGGATGGATCCTGTGGTTGTGCATAGACTATCGCCAGCTGAATAAGGTAACGATCAAGAATCGTTATCCCCTGCCACACATTGATGACTTGTTTGATCAAATGAAAGGGGCCACATTGTTCTCTAAGATTGATCTCAAGTCTGGGTACCATCAATTGAGGATTATAGAGACAGGACATCCATAAGAAAGCTTTTCATACGAGGTATGGGTACTATGAGTTCACAGTGGTGCCTCTTGGTTTGACGAATGCCGCCATTTGTGTTTATGAGTTTGATGAATGGGGTATTCGGGACCTTTCTAGACCGCTTCATCCTCATCTTTCTTGATGACATTCGATTTACTCAAGTACACGTGAGGAGCACGAGCGGCACCTTCGACAAGTTCTTGATGTCTTCATGAGCAGTAACTTTTTGGGAACTTGGAGAAGTGTGCTTTCTTTGATCAGAGATTCAATACTTGGGTCATATCATCTCAAGTGAAGGTGTCATGATGATCCTTCCAAGATTAGAGCCATTATGGATTGGCGGTACCCACTACATGTGGACAGAGGTGCGCAACTTCATGGGGTTAGCAGGGTATTACAGGAGATTTGTGCAGGACTTCTCTCGGATAGCACACCCCATCACTTCCCTTCAGTGGAAAGGGAAGAAATTTGTTTTGTCAGATAGGTGTGAGCAGGCCTTTAGGACATTGAAGGAATATCTCACTACAGCACCCATTCTTGCAGTGCCAGATCCACATGGTGAGTTCTTTGTATGCACAGATGCTTCGTTGGTAGGCCTTGGAGGTGTTCTTATGCAGGAGGGTAGAGTTGTAGCTTTTGAGTCTTGCAAACTCAAGGATCACGAGATTAATTATCCCACCCATGATCTTGAGCTTGCGGCAGTTGTGCATGCTTTAGTTCGATGGAGACACTTTCTTCTTGGTCGGAGATTCACACTCAGGACAGATCATTTGAGTCTTCGCCACCTTTTCATGCAGCCCAATCTAAACACTCATCAGAGACATTGGATGGAGTTGCTTTGTGAGTATGACATGGAGATAGAGCATGTGAAGGGGAAGGAGAATGTGGTTGTAGATGCTCTCAGCATACGGAGGCATTTGAGCATGGCTACTTCAGTGAGCATAGATTTTTGAACATGGATCCATATTGTTTGACTCTAGTTCTTTTGATTCATTTATTGCACCATCCTTAGTAGAGCGATGCGATGCAGGCTGGTGGTGTAAGATGGTCATAGTTGGGATGTCGAGATGGCTTCGGGAGCCAAGGTCTCGGTAGAATCCTTAGTAAAGGAGTGTGTTGTTAACTGGGACCTTTCACCACCACTTCAGATCTCTGCGTACTTCCTTTGGGCTCGTATGGAGTCATTTTAGGCATGGATTAGTTGTCTGCACATAGGGCTAGGATGGATTGTTATCATAAGACTATATCTTGTGTAGATGATCTTGGAGTTGAGTCGGTGATTTCTCGGGTCGAGGAGACTGTTTCTATTTTCACTATCTCTGTATGCAGCTCAAGTGGTGTGTATAATGGGGTTGTCAAATGTATGCGATCACGATCGGTGATCGACAGAGGATGGGTCTAGTGGGCCATCACTAGATGACCATCCCATTTTTAGAGAGTATGCACATGTTTTTTGGAGGAGCTACACCGGGGATGCCACCCCAACGTGAGATTGATTTCCATATTGATCTTGTTCGGGAGCGAGCCTATCTCACGAGCTCCTTTTCGGATGACCACCCGCAGGCTCGTGAGCTCAAGTTATAATTGGAGGGCCTTCTAGAGAAAAGCCTTATCTGTCCCTAGTGTATCCCCTTGGGGTGCACCGTGTTATTTTGTTAAGAAGAAGGATGGATCCTCGTGGTTGTGCATAGGCTATCGCCCGGTGAATAAGGTAACGATCAAGAATCGTTATCCCCTGCCACACATTGATGACTTGTTTGATCAAATGAAAGGGGCCACGGTGTTCTCTAAGATTGATCTCAAGTCTGGGTACCATCAATTGAGGATTATAGAGACAGACATCCATAAGACTGCTTTTGCCGTACGAGGTATGGGTACTATGAGTTCAAGAAGTGGTGCCTTTTGGTTGTGACAGAATGCCCTTGCCGTGTTTATGAGTTGGATGAATGAGGTATTTAGGACCTTTCTAGACCACTTCGTGCTCATCTTTCTTGATGACATTCTGATTTACTCACGTACGCATGAGGAGCACGGGGCACCTTTGACAAGTTCTTGATGTCTTCTGAGCAACAACTTTTTGGGAACTTGGAGAAGTGTCCTTTCTTTGATCGGAGATTCAATACTTGGGTCATATCATCTCTGTGAAGGTGTCACGATCGATGCTTCCAAGATTAGAGCCATTATGGATTGGCAGTACCACTACAAAGTGATGACAGAGGTGCGCAGCTTCATGGGCTTAACAGGTATTGGGGAGATTTGTGCGGGACTTCTCTCGGATAGCACACCCCATCACTTCCCTTCAGCGGAAAGAGAAGAAATTTGTTTGGTCAGACAGGTGTGAGTAGGCCTTTAGGACACTGAAGGAATATCTCACTACAGCACCCATTCTTGCAGTGCCAGATCCACATGGTGAGTTCTTTGTATGCATAGATGCTTCATTGGCAGGCCTTGGAGGTGTTCTTATGCAGGAGGGTAGAGTTGTAGTTTTTGAGTCTCGTAAACTCAAGGATCACGAGCTTAATTATCCCACCCATGATCTTGAGCTTACGGCAGTTGTGCATGCCTTAGTTCAATGGAGACACTTTCTTCTTGGTCGAAGATTCACACTTAGGACAGATCATTTGAGTCTTCGCCACCTTTTCATGCAGGCCCAATCTAAACGCTCGTCGAGAGACTTTGGATGGAGTTACTTTGTGAGTATGACATGGAGATAGAGCATGTGAAGGGGAAGGAGAATGTGGTTGCAGATGCTCTTAGCATACAGAGGCATTTGAGCATGGCTACTTGGGTGAGCACAGATTTACAGAGCAAGTATCCTTGATAACTTCCTCTTGATAGTTTCTACATTGCAGCCCGATGAGAGATTGATTCCGAGAGACCCCTTGAGGGAAATTTGATGGTTTCTCACTACTAGAAAGCAGATGGTCTTCTTAGGCACAGAGGAGGTCAGATTTATGTTCCTAGGGACGGAGACTTGAGGCACGACATCTTGACAGAGGCACATCGTGCACCCTATCCAGCCCATCCTAGGGTGAAGAAGATGCACGCCACCTTGAGACAATTATTTCACTTGAGAGGTCTTCACAGGACGTTGCTCAATTTGTGTCACATTTATTAGACTTGCCAAAAATCTAAGGTGAGCATCGCATCCAGGTGGCCTTCTCTATCCTCATGCTATCTTTGGAGTGGAAATGGGACACCATTTCCATGGATTTCATTATTGGGTTACCAATGTTGAGATATCATCACGACGCAATCATGGTCACGGTTGATAAATTGAAAAAAGTAGCTCACTTTTCGCTAGTAAAGACCACCTATAAAGCTAGTGTGGTGGCACGTGTTTACTTGGATGAGATTGTCAGGTTGCACGGGATTCGTGAAAGATCATTTGTGACTTCGATCCTTTATACACTTCCCATTTCTGGACTACCATGCAGTATGTTCTCGGGACGAAGATTAACTTTAGCAAAGCCCATCACCAAGAGACAGATGGACGAGAATGAAAGGGTGACTCAGATTTTGGAGGACATGCTCAGGATGTACGTGATGGATCAGCAGTCTAAGTGGGAGGAGTATCTATACCTTTTGGAGTTTGCCTACAATAATAGTTTCCAGAGTTCTATAGGCATGACTCCTTTCCAGGCCTTATATGGTAGGGAGTGCAGGACACCCCTTAGTTGGGATAGGTTGGAGGATAGAGTATCTCTTGGACCAGCCCTCTTATAGGACATGGAGGAGCAGGTAGTGTTGATCAGGTAGAGATTGCAAGAGGCACAGGATAGGCAAAAGAAGTACGCTAATCAATATAGAACCAAGCATAATTTTGATGTGGGCATGGAGGTTTTCCTTCGTGTTAGGCCACATAAGAGCCCGATTCGTTATGGAAAATGTTCTAAGTTATCTCCTTGGTTCGTTGGACCTTTTGAGATCTTGGAGCATATCGGTCCGTTGGCCTACCGTCAGCATTGCCACCCAACTTGTCTCGCATACATGATGTGTTTCATGTTTCTGTTCTTAGGAGATATATCATAAATCCTTCTCATGCGCTCGATTAGACATCATTGTAGGTGTAGGATACATTTTGGATATTATTATGTTTTGATGTAGTATGATGTATCGGGGATTATTATGGACATTATTATGTTTTTATTAGTATGATGGTTAGATGTTAGATCGTAGATTAATATTGATCCGGATTCAGATGTTTTGCTTGAGGATCATTGAGACATTTTTATTGTTATGTGGATGATGATATACTAGTTGACATGGAGTTATTGATGTTAATTTTAGACATGTGACATTGATTATTATGAATAAGCTCTAGTATAGAAATCTATTGGATGATGATATAGTTACAAATTGAATTTTAATGATAAATATTGAATCTTGATATTGTTGTGATTTGGATCTAATGTTTATATATCATTTAGATGTTTTGATATGGCCACGAGGCCGAAGGAGGTATTTTGCATTTTTGCAGGTTAAAATCACAACAATGTTGGGGGACTAGAGACTAACCATATTGGAATTTAGTGTGAAATCAACAAGGTCACCATGGCAACTGTGTTTGATTGTGTGTTTAGTTAGGATTTCCCATGGGGGGATTTCCATTATTGTGACCATAGGGGCATATGTGTGTTTTATTATGTGTTCCCTTTTTAATTATTGTTGTGTGTATTTTATTTGTAATGTGCTTTTGTTTTAATTATTTAAAAGTGATAGTATGATGTGAGAGTCATATAGTTAAAATTTAATTAAATTAAATAGGATGTGGAAGGTGAAATTAAATGTTATTGTCTTGGTTGAAAATGAAATTTATTTATATATTTTATAACCATATGGTAATTAAATATATGGTTGTGTCTAAAGTTTGTAAAACAATAAATGTCATTAAAATAAATGCATTTTAAAAGAGAGGGTAAGTTACCAAGTATGGGTTGTGTAAGTGAAGTGATAGATTGTGTAAGAGGTTGTAAGGCTGATTTTGGAAGGTCAAACACTCCATTCCTCTTTGAAATTCGAATTTGAACTTGGAGGACAAATTTGGAGGCTTGTGGGACAAGTTAAACTTGTCCCACACCTCTCAAAATCCTCCACCAACCATGCCTATTAATTTGGAGTCAAAATCAAATTATTTTATTGCATTTTGACATGTTTTTGTGTAATTATTGATTGCACTTGTCTTACAAAATTTAAATGCATTTCTTTTGGGGTATGGGCTACATTGTGTATGTAAGTAATTTTGTCATTTTCATTTATTATGATTTATTTTTCCTTGATGTTGAATGCTCTTGGGATGAGGAACAATGATGTGGCATCCCACTTGGAATCCACATCATCCTCTCCCTCCATCTCCTTTAAAATAAAAATTTCCTCTCATTTGAGGTTGTTGAAAGTTGGAGATTACACTCTTGGGTCAAATTTCTCTTGCATTTTGGAGCTTTCTTGGTGGAAGAAGAGGATTTGATTGTGCATACATTTACCTTGCTGATTTGGGACTGGGTTTTGATGTAATAAAGACTGTTGTTTTGGAAGCAAGTCTCCATCATGGAGAGGTAGGCTCTCACTTTTTAATATTGTTGTTGTTTCCTCTTTTAGCATGAAATTTGAATGTATTTGTGTTTGTAATTCTTAGAGGGATGGGTAGAATGCTTAGGGCATGGTGTGGAGAGAAGACTATGAGGTTTATCAGAGGAGGGATAAGGGATTTACCATTGGCACTTGTCTTGTGGAGGGAGTGTTGGTTGGGATCCACCTAGGGAAAAGAATATGCTTGCATTTCTTACTTTGGGGAGGTATAAGGGATAAATTTGGAGGAGGGATAAGGAGGGGTTGAGGAGGGATAAGGTTTATGGGATGGTTATGTTTTGGTGGTTTGTTTTAGGTGGATGCCCAATTTCAACATGGGAGGCATAAGGAGACCTCCATAGTTCTTGCTCTTGCTTGGCTTGCTTTCTTGGAGAAGGAGCCTTTGTTTTGATTGGAATTGTTGTTGTAGTTGAGAACTACATCTTTTTGTTTGTGCATTTCCTTGTGCATGTGAATGTATGTTATATGTGAAAGAAGCTATGTTGCCATGTGTTGTTTTATCATGCTCCATTCCAATATGGTTGGGGCTCGGGGCCAATGGGGAAAGATGGCTTCTCTTTTCCCATTGGATGTCTTGGTTGGGTGGAGAGTGTTGCCTTTCCCCCTTCCTTGTTGTGATTCAAATTGCAAGAATGAAGAAATCAGCAAGCTGCTGTTTGGAGAAAGAAGAATACGGTTTGTGATCATTCCTTTGAGTAGTTTTAATGTAACCCCACCCACCTCAAGTGGATGAATGTAATTGATATAGATATGTGAGATGTTTACCTTGTTATTGAAAGATGTAATCAAATTTGAGGAATGTAGAGAAGAATTGTAATTCTCTGTTTTACTTGTAAAGAAATGAAATTGAAATGATATACTTGTATCCTTTTGGAAATTGAAAATGGAAAATTCAATCAACTGGAAGGGAGTTAAATTGTAATGTGTTGTTTGAAATCAATGAAAGAATCATGTTCCTTGTTCAATTGCATTGTTGTGTTGTAAATTTTAAGGACTGTTATATCATGCAAACGTTGTTTTAGAAAAGAGAGTACGTATAAAGGAAACTGACAGAAATTAGATACTTTGAATTAAGTCTTAGAATTGAAATCCACTTTGCATTTTGAATGTAAGTGTGTGTTGAATCAATTTGATGACTGAGAGAGGAAATTGGTATGTTTTCCCTTAATTGAAATCTACATATTAAATTGTAAACTCGTGCAAGAAATAACTCTGTTTTAAATTGTAACTCTGGCTTTTTAAAAAAATAAATAAATAATGCAACTGATGTACAGTTTAGAGTTATGACTAAAATTAAGGAATGAGACAATGAAATTAAGATGTACTAATGTATAAGAAACCTTGTGGCACTCAGCAATTAAAATGAACAACAAGATCCCCTTCAAAACTAGAAATTATACTTGCGTAATTTGTTTTTACTGTCAAAAGATGTAAAAATACAAATGGGAAATAAATCAATGAATTGAATCTTGGAAACAATCTTAAACTCATCCTAGACCATCCCTTCATGTTCAGTTTGCATTTGAGGAGAAAAGAAATCAAATTGAACAAAACTTAAAAGTTATAAAAAAATTGCGAGTCTTAAATTACAAACCCTGCAGATCAATTTCTTAAAATTGACCTTGAAACTTTTTCAAATTCTAAAATTGATGATTTTACTATGCAAAGAGGACTCGAGAGATTTCGGAAAGTCCAAGTTTACCAAAAATGGAGCTTCTATCAAAAGTTATGGCCATTTGAAGTTTTACTTCAAAATGGCCATCCCAAACAAAATGAAATAATTCGACCTTAGAAAAATTTAAATTTTGAACTTTGGAAAAATTTCCTAAAAATTTCCATGGCCCGCCCCACCCTCTCATCCTATCGAAGTTTCCCGTGGCACCTTGGAGGGCAAGCCATTATTAAAAACTTAACTTTTTGAAAAAATTTCCTTGGGAAAATTTTCACAAATTTCCCCAAACCCGTGGCCCCCAACCAATCACGTGCTGACACATGTGGGGGGGGTGCAGGATCAAAATGGAAAACTTAACCCTTTTTTCCTTTCGGAAAAAATTTTCTTTTTTCCTCCGCCGGCCTCGACGAATCACAAAGCGCCACGTGGCCATTTGAGCAAGTGCGGAGGCATGGAGGAAAATTTTCCTTTGGAAAATTGAGACTTTGGTTTTGGGAAAAATTTCAAATGTTTCCCCACGACCCGCCTACCTAAACGAATCATGTGATGACACGTGGCATTTGGGAAAATTTTCCCAATTTTCTCCCTATCCCCGTGGACCTCTAAGGGAAAATTTTCCCCTAAAACTCCGCCCGGCCATAACTTAAGTTTTATAAGGAGTTAGGAGGACTTATTTATATGGTTGGAAAGGTGAGGAAATTTCCTATCCAATGAGCCTAGTTTAGGAAAGTTTTGATAATTCTAAGTGTGTGAAAAATCTAGTTGAATTTTAGGGCTTGATAGAGAGCATGCCTGGCGATAAATTTCTCCCTGAACCTTAGTAAAACTTGTAACCCCCAAATTGGAACCTTACAAACTTGTTATAAGATAAAGATGGAAATCTTGTGTTTGGTTAATCAGAATCTATTCAGAACCTATTGGTTTCAAACTAGTATCTTGCTACTTGTTTGTAGACCCTTCTTATAAAAAAAAATTATTCCATAATTTTCCTAGTTTGTTTCTTGGTCTCAAGTGGTAGTTGAAGCGGGCATTACACTTGGTATCAGAGTAGTGGTTCAAAAGCTTGGACCATTGGGCACACTAGAAACATTGAGACTTGAAACCTAAAACTAGCAAATTGATAATCTAGAAAACAAAACAAATTGAAAAAAATGAACATGTTAGTAAACTTAGAAAACTGAAGAAAACTCAAGGTAATGAACTAACTCCCACTCTGTCATGTAGGGGAGCTCGAGACGGAGGCGGGAGGAACATTCGCAGAGGCTCGAGTCACCACCACCACCACCACCACCACCACCACCACCACCAGACAAGGGTTTAGCAGCTATCCTACCACATATTTTACAGACCCTCCAGGATGTTAATGCCGCCTTACGTGGAGGATCAGTAGGAGGGCGCTCAGGCAGACAGGATAGAGATACTTCCATTGAGGGACATGCACCTCCTCCACATGGTGAGGAGGATGGAGGAGAGAATTTTCATGCAGAGTCAGTCAGAGCAGATTCACCACCTAGGAGGCGAGGGTGACAGAGTTCTGGAGCATAGAGAGAGGTCTCGGAGCCCTAGGCTTAGGGATGAGCTTATAGAGAGGCCAGAGGCCGTCAGACCACATAGCTGCGGATCATATCAGGGAGATCCTGAAGCTTAGGCCCTCACATTATTCAGGTGACATAGGTGGTTTCAGCGGAAGAGGCCTGGCTGGTTAGCTTGAGCGGTTGCTTTAAGCTTTGTCCTTGTTCTAGCAACACGAAAGCTCATGTTGCGATTCATCTCTTGAAGGATGGAGCTGGAGTATGGTGGAGGAAGAGGAGTAGAAGCTCCATATAGATTGGAGACAGATCACTTGGGAGCTGTTTGAGGAGAGATTGAGGAGTAGATACTTGCCACGGAGATTCATATAGCGAGAGGATCGATGAGTTCCACGACCTTCGGCGAGGCTTCCCTTACGGTGGCGAGTATGAGAGTAGGTTCTTGGACCTACTTGATACGTTGATTACATGCGGGATGAGCAGTGCGGATCCACGAGGTTCATCGGGGCCTTAATATAGACATTGGAGGTGTTGTTGGATCCACTTGCCCATGAGACATTAGCAGAGGCCGTTGAGAAGGCCTACATTGCGAGAGGAGACTCGGGGTAAAACCCAGCAGGCTAGAGATCGGGTTAGGAGCCGTATTCAGCAGTTGAAGGATAGTAGATCGAGGGGGTTGGCTCCTCTTCCTCGTGGTGGTCAGCATTCTTCACGAGTCATCTTTCGAGGCTACAGCAGCAGCAGCAGTCCCGCCCACCTTTTGGCCTCCTCAGAGAGTTGATGCGCAGAGAGGTCAGAGCATGGGGCCTCCTAAGGGTCCCACCAGGACACAAGGTGGAGCTAGAGCTCAGTCAGCAGGAGCTCGACCACAGAGGCTAGAGAAGACTATGGCTGGATCATCAGGGTCCACAACACCTACCTCTAGGGCACCTTCAGTGGTGTGCTGCAGTTTGGAGGGCGTCATGTGGTTGCTTTGGGTGTGGAGTAGCGGGACACTTTTGGAGAGATTGCCCCCAGAACCCTAATAAGGGTAAGGCACCCATCTCAAAGCCTATAGTCGAGAGACATGGGATGGAGTCACAGGATCTACACAATGGTTGAGAACCGCCAGGCCGAGCACCAGAGCATGGTCATTGAGACCCCAGGTAGTATCGGAGGTGTTCCTACCTCCATATTGTTTGACTCGGTTCTTCTGATTCATTTATTGCACCATCCTTAGTAGAGTGATGCAGGCTGGTGGCTATTAGACAGGGTCATAGTTGGGATGTCGAGATGGCTTCGGGAGCCAAGGTCTCGGTAGACTCCTTAGTAAAGGAGTGTGTTGTTAACTTGGGACCTTTCACCACCACTTCAGATCTCCGCGTACTTCCTTTGGGCTCGTATGGAGTCATTTTAGGCATGGATTGGTTGTCTGCACATAGGGCCAGGATGGATTGTTATCATAAGACTATATCTTGTGTAGACGATCTTGGAGTTGAGTCGGTGATTTCTGGGGTCAGGAGACCTATTTCTATTCACACTATCTCTGCTATGCAGCTCAAGTGGTGTGTGCAATGGGGTTGTCAGATGTATGCGAGTCACATCGGTGACCGAGACGAGAGGATGGGTCTAGTGGGCCATCGCTAGATGACCATCCCATTTTGAGAGAGTATGCGAGATGTTTTCAGAGGAGCTACGGGGATGCCACCCCACGTGAGATTGATTTCCATATTGATCTTGTTTCGGGAGAGCAGAGCCTATCTCACGAGCTCCTTATCGGATGACCACCCCAGAGCTCTGTGAGCTCAAGTTGCAGCTGGAGGGCCTTCTAGAGAAAGGCCTTATCCATCCTAGTGTATCCCCTTGGGGTGCACCGGTTATTTTTGTTAAGAAGAAGGATGGATCCTTGTGGTTGTGCATAGACTATCGCCAGCTGAATAAGGTAACGATCAAGAATCGTTATCCCCTGCCACGCATTGATGACTTGTTTGATCAAATGAAAGGGGCCATGGTGTTCTCTAAGATTGATCTCAAGTCTGGGTACCATCAGTTGAGGATTACAGAGACAGACATCCATAAGACTACTTTTCATACGAGGTATGGGCACTATGAGTTCACAGTGGTGCCTTTTGGTTTGACGAATACCCCTACTTTGTGTTTATGAGTTTGATGAATGGGGTATTTAGGACCTTTCTAGATCACTTCATGCTCATCTTTCTTGATGACATTCTGATTTACTCATGTACGCGTGAGGAGCATGAGGGGCACCTTCGACAAGTTCTTCAGTGTCTTCGTGAGCAGCAACTTTTTGGGAACTTGGAGAAGTGTGCTTTCTTTCAGTCAGAGATTCAATACTTGGGTCATATCATCTCAGGTGAAGGTATCATAGTCGATCCTTCCAAGATTAGAGCCATTATGGATTGGCCAGTACCCACTACAGTGACAGAGGTGCGCAGCTTCATGGGGTTAGCAGGGTATTACAGGAGATTTGTGTAGGACTTCTCTCGGATAGCACACCCCATCACTTCCCTTTAGCGGAAAGGGAAGAAATTTGTTTGGTCAGACAGGTGTGAGTAGGCCTTTAGGACACTGAAGGAATATCTCACTACAGCACCCATTCTTGCAGTGCTAGATCCACATGGTGAGTTCTTTGTATGCACAGATGCTTCGTTGGCAGGCCTTGGAGGTGTTCTTATGTAGGAGGGTAGAGTTGTAGCTTTTGAGTCTCACAAACTCAAGGATCATGAGCTTAATTATCCTACCCATGATCTTGAGCTTGCGGTAGTTGTGCATGCTTTAGTTCGATGGAGACACTTTCTTCTTGGTGGAGATTCACACTCAGGACAGATCATTTGAGTCTTCGCCACCTTTTCACGCAGCCCAATCTAAACGCTCGTCAGAGACGTTGGATGGAGTTGCTTTGTGAGTATGACATGGAGATAGAGCATGTGAAGGGGAAGGAGAATGTGGTTGTAGATGCTCTCATCAGACGAGAGGAGGCATTTGAGCATGGCTACTTCGGTGAGCACAGATTCACAGAGTAGGATCCTTCAACAACTTCCTCTTGATAGTTTCTGCATTGCAGCCCGAGCAGAGATTGAGTCCCAGAGACCCCTTGAGGGAAATTTGATGGTTTCTCACTAGAAAGGCGAGATGGTCTTCTTAGGCATAGAGGTCAGATTTATGTTCCTAGGGATGGAGACTTGAGGCAGGACATCTTCTTGACAGAGAGGCACATCGTGCACCCTATTCAGCCCATCCAGGGTGAAGAAGATGCACGCCACCTTGAGACAATTATATCACTGGAGAGGTCTTTGAAGGGATGTGGCTCAGTTTGTGTCACGTTGTTTAGAGTGCCAAAAGTGAAGGCCGAGCATCGGCATCATTGGCCTTCTCTATCCTCATGCTATATTGGAGTGGAAATGGGACACCATTTCCATGGATTTCATTATTGGGTTACCAATGTCGAGATATCATCACGACGCCATCATGGTCACGGTTGATAAATTGACAAAAGTAGCTCACTTTTTTTCACCAGTAAAGACCACCTATAAAGCTAGTGTGGTGGCACATGTTTACTTGGATGAGATTGTCAGGTTACACAGGATTCCGTGAAAGATCATTTGTGACTGCGATCCTTTATACACTTCCCATTTCTGGACTACCATGTAGTATGTTCTCGGGACGAAGATTAACTTTAGCATAGCCTATCACCAATAGACAGATGGACGGAATGAGAGGGTGAATCAGATTTTGGAGGACATGCTCAGGATGTACGTGATGGATCAGCAGTCTAAGTGGGAGGAGTATATGTACCTTGTGGAGTTTGCCTACAATAATAGTTTCCAGAGTTCTATAGGCATGGCTCCTTTTCAGGCCTTGTATGGTAGGGAGTGCAGGACACCCCTTAGTTGGGATAGGTTGGAGGATAGAGTATCTCTTGGACCAGCTCTCTTATAGGACATGGAGCGAGGTAGTGTTGATCGGAGAGAGATTGCGGGAGGCACGGGATAGGCGAAGAAGTACGCTGATCAGCATAGAACCGAGCGTAATTTTGATGTGGGCATGAAGGTTTTCCTTCGTGTTAGGCCACATAAGAGCCCGAACATTTTGTTCCAATGACTTCAGGAGAGGAATTGATTAAGGGGGGGATGTAGTTTTGATGTAGTCGATGACACTATTGTCACATTTTGGATATTATTATGTTTTGACATTATTATGTTTTATGGACATTAGTATGATGGTTAGATGTTAGATCTGGATTAATATTGATCGGATTGAATGTTTTGCTTGAGGATCATTGAGACATTTTTATTGTTATGTGGATGATGATATACTAGTTGACATGGACAGGTTATTGATGTTAATTTTAGACATGTGACATTGATTATTATGAATAGCTCTAGTATAGAAATCTATTGGATGATGATATAGTTACAAATTGAATTTTAATGATAAATATTGAATCTTGATATTGTTGTGATTTGGATCTAATGTTTATATATCATTTAGATGTTTGATATGGCCACGAGGCCGAAGGAGGTATTTTGCATTTTTCAGGTTAAAATCACAACAATGTTGGGGGACTGGAGACTAACCATATTGGAATTCAGTGTGAAATCAACAAGGTCACCATGGCAATTGTGTTTGATTGTGTGTTTAGTTAGGATTTCCCATGGGGGGATTTCCATTATTGTGACCATAGGGGCATATGTGTGTTTTTATTATGTGTTCCCTTTTTAATTATTGTTGTGTGTATTTTATTTGTAATGTGCTTTTGTTTTAATTATTTAAAGTGATAGTATGATGTGAGAGTCATATAGTTAAAATTTAATTAAATTAAATAGGATGTGGAAGGTGAAATTAAATGTTATTGTCTTGGTTGAAAATGAAATTTATTTATATATTTTATAACCATATGGTAATTAAATATATGGTTGTGTCTAAAGTTTGTAAAAAAATAAATGTCATTAAAATAAATGCATTTTAAAAGAGTGTGTAAGTTACCAAGTATGGGTTGTGTAAGTGAAGTGATAGATTGTGTAAGAGGTTGTAAGGCTGATTTTGGAAGGTCAAACACTCCTTCCTCTTTGAAATTCGAATTTGAACTTGGAGGACAAATTTGGAGGCTTGTGGGACAAGTTAAACTTGTCCCACACCTCTCAAAATCCTCCACCAACCATGCCTATTAATTTGGAGTCAAAATCAGATTATTTTATTGCATTTTGACATGTTTTTGTGTAATTATTGATTGCACTTGTCTTACAAAATTTAAATGCATTTCTTTTGGGGTATGGGCTACATTGTGTATGTAAGTAATTTTGTCATTTTCATTTATTATGATTTATTTTTCCTTGATGTTGAATGCTCTTGGGATGAGGAACAATGATGTGGCATCCCACTTGGAATCCACATCATCCTCTCCCTCCATCTCCTTTAAAAATTAAAATTTCCTCTCATTTGAGGTTGTTGAAAGTTGGAGATTGCACTCTTGGGTCAAATTTCTCTTGCATTTTGGAGCTTTCTTGGTGGAAGAAGAGGATTTGATTGTGCATACATTTACCTTGCTGATTTGGGACTGGGTTTTGATGTAATAAAGACTGTTGTTTTGGAAGCAAGTCTCCATCATGGAGAGGTAGGCTCTCACTTTTTAATATTGTTGTTGTTTCCTCTTTTAGCATGAAATTTGAATGTATTTGTGTTTGCAATTCTTAGAGGGATGGGTAGAATGCTTAGGGCATGGTGTGGAGAGAAGACTATGAGGTTTATCAGAGGAGGGATAAGGGATTTACCATTGGCACTTGTCTTGTGGAGGGAGTGTTGGTTGGGATCCACCTAGGGAAAAGAATATGCTTGCATTTCTTACTTTGGGGAGGTATAAGGGATAAATTTGGAGGAGGGATAAGGAGGGGTTGAGGAGGGATAAGGTTTATGGGATGGTTATGTTTTGGCGGTTTGTTTTAGGTGGATGCCCAATTTCAACATGGGAGGCATAAGGAGACCTCCATAGTTCTTGCTCTTGCTTGGCTTGCTTGCTTGGAGAAGGAGCCTTTGTTTTGATTGGAATTGTTGTTGTAGTTGAGAACTACATCTTTTTTTTTGTGCATTTCCTTGTGCATGTGAATGTATGTTATATGTGAAAGAAGCTATGTTGCCATGTGTTGTTTTATCATGCTCCATTCCAATATGGTTGGGGCTCGGGGGCCAATGGGGAAAGATGGCTTCTCTTTTCCCATTGGATGTCTTGGTTGGGTGGAGAGTGTTGCCTTTCCCCCTTCCTTGTTGTGATTCAAATTGCAGAATGAAGAAATCAAGCAAGCTGTTGTTTGGAGAAAGAAGAATACGGTTGTGAGTCATTCCTTTGAGTAGTTTTAATGTAACCCCACCCACTTCAAGTGGATGAATGTAATTGATATAGATATGTGAGATGTTTACCTTGTTATTGAAAGATGTAATCAAATTTGAGGAATGTAGAGAAGAATTGTAATTCTCTGTTTTACTTGTAAAGAAATGAAATTGAAATGATATACTTGTATCCTTTTGGAAATTGAAAATGGAAAATTCAATCAAGCTGGAAGGAGTTAAATTGTAATGTGTTGTTTGAAATCAATGAAAGAATCATGTTCCTTGTTCAATTGCATTGTTGTGTTGTAAATTTTAAGAATTTGTTATATCATGCAAACGTTGTTTTAGAAAAGAGAGTACGTATAAAAGAAATGATGAGAAATTAGATACTTTGAATTAAGTCTTAGAATTGAAATCCACTTTGCATTTTGAATGTAAGTGTGTGTTGAATCAATTTGATGTTTGAGAGAGGAAATTGGTATGTTTTCCCTTAATTGAAATCTGCATATTAAATTGTAAACTCGTAGAGAAATAACTCTCATTTTAAATTGTAACTCGGCTTTTTAAAAAAAAATAAATAAATAATGCAACTGATGTACAGTTTAGAGTTATGACTAAAATTAAGGAATGAGACAATGAAATTAAGATGTACTAATGTATAAGAAACCTTGTGGCACTCAACAATTAAAATGAACAACAAGATCCCCTTCAAAACTAGAAATTATACTTGCGTAATTTGAATTCTGTCAAAAGATGTAAAAATGCAAATGGGAAAGCAATCAACAAATTGAATCTTGCAAACAATCTTAAACTCATCCTAGACCATCCCTTCATGTTTCAGTTTGCATGTTGAGGAGAAAAGAAATCAAATTGAACCAAACTTAAAAGTTATAAAAATTGCCAGTTTTGAAATTATAAACCCTGCAGATTGTTTCTTCAAAATTGACCCTTAAAAATTACAAATTCTAAAATTGATGATTTTTGTGCAAAGAGGACTCGAGAGCTTTCTGGAAAGTCCAAGTTTACCAAAAATGGAGCTTCCTATCAAAAGTTATGGCCATTTGAAGTTTTACTTCAAAATGGCCATCCCAAACCAAAAATGAAATAATTCGACCTTAGAAAAATTTAAATTTTGAACTTTGGAAAAATTTCCTAAAAATTTCCGTGGCCCCGCCACCCTCTCATCCTATCAGAAGTTGCCACGTGGCACCTTGGAGGGGCAGGCCATTATTAAAAACTTAACTTTTTGAAAATTTTGCCTTGGGAAAATTTTCACAAATTTCCCCGCAAACCCGCGGCCCCCAACCAATCACGTGCTGACACGTGGTAGGGGGTGCATGGATCAAAATGGAAAACTTAACCCTTTTTGCCTTTTGGAAAAATTTCTCTTTTTCCTCCTCACCCATGACCCAGCGTTGACACATGTCAAAATCCCGAATCACAAGCGCCACGTGGCCATTTGAGCAAGTGCCATTGCGGAGGCATGGAGGAAAATTTTCCTTTGGAAAATTGAGACTTTGGTTTTGGGAAAAATTTCAAATGTTTCCCCCCACCCCCGCCCAAACGAATCACGTGATGACACGTGGCATTTGGGAAAATTTTCCCAATTTTCTCCCTATCCCCGCGGACCTCTAAGGAAAATTTTCCCCTAAAACTCCGCCTGGCCATAACTTAAGTTTTACAAGGAGTTAGGAGGACTTCTTTATATGGTTGGAAAGGTGAGGAAATTTCCTATCCAATGAGCCTAGTTTAGGAAAGTTTTGATAATTCTAAGTGTGTGAAAAATCTAGTTGAATTTCAGGGCTTGATAGAGAGCATGCCTGGTGATAAATTTCTCCCTGAACCTTAGTAAAACTTGTAACCCCCAAATTGGAACCTTGTAAACTTGTTATAAGATAAAGATGGAAATATTGTGTTTGGTTAATCAGAATCTATTCCGGAACCTATTGGTTTCAAACTAGTATCTTGCTACTTGTTTGTAAACCCTTCTTATAAAAAAAAATTATTCCATAATTTTCCTAGTTTGTTTCTTGGTCTCAAGTGGTAGTTGAAGCAGGCATTACACTTGGTATCAGAGTAGTGGTTCAAAAGCTTGGACCATTGGGCACACTAGAAACATTGAGACTTGAAACCTAAAACTAGCAAATTGATAATCTAGAAAACAAAACAAATTGAAAAAATGAACATGTTAGTAAACTTAGAAAACTGAAGAAAACTCAAGGTAATGAACTAACTCCCACTCTAGTCTATGCAGGGAGCTCAGACGGAGTAGGAGGAACGTTCGCGAGGCTCGAGTCACCACCACCACCACCACCACCCTCCACCACCACCACCACCCGAGACCGGGGTTTAGCAGCTATCCTACCACATATTTTGAGACCCCTCGGGATGTTAATGCCGCCTTACGCGGAGGATCAGTAGGAGGGCGCTCAGGAAGACAGGATAGAGATACTTCCATTGAGGGACATGCACCTCCTCCACATGGTGAGGAGGATGGAGGAGAGAATTTTCATGAGAGTCGGTCAGAGAGTAGATTCACCACCTAGGAGGTAGGGTGACGAGTTTGGAGCATAGAGAGAGGTCTCGGAGCCCTAGGCTTAGGGATGAGCTTATAGAGAGGCCCTAGAGGCCGTCAGACCATAGCTGCGGATCATATCAGGGAGATCCTGAAGCTTAGGCCCTCACATTATTCAGGTGACATAGGTGGTTTCAGGAGAGGGCAGGCAGGTTTGGTTAGCTTGAGCGGTTGCTTTAAGCTTTGTCCTTGTTCAGCAACACAAAAGCTCGTGTTGCGATTCATCTCTCTTGAAGGATGGAGCTGGAGTATGGTGGAGGAGGAGAGAGAGCAGAAGCTCCATATAGATTCGAGAGGCAGTCACTTGGGGAGCTGTTTGAGGAGAGATTCGGGAGTAGATACTTGCCATGGAGATTCATATAGCGAGAGGATCGATGAGTTCCACGACCTTCGACAGGCTTCCCTTACAGTGGCGAGTATGAGAGTAGGTTCTTGGACCTACTTGATACGTTGATTACATGCAGGATGAGTAGGTGCGGATCACGGGTTCATCAGGGCCTTAATATAGACATTGGAGGTGTTGTTTGGATCCACTTGCCCCACAGACATTAGCAGAGGCCGTTGAGAAGGCCTACATTGCAGAGGAGACTCGGGGTAAAACCCAGTAGGCTAGAGACCGGGTTAGGAGCCGTATTCAGTAGTTGTAGGATAGTAGATCGAGGGGGTTGGCTCCTCTTCCTCGTGGTGGTCAGCATTCTTCACGAGTCATCTTTCGAGCCACATGCAGCGGCAGCGCGAGTCCCGCCCACCTTTTAGGCCTCCTCGAGAGAGTTGATGCGAGAGAGGTCGGAGCATGGGGCCTCTGAGGGTCCCGGACACGGGGTGGAGCTAGAGCTCGGTCGGTAGGAGCTCGACCACGAGAGGCCATGACAGACTATGGCTGGATCATCGGGGTCCACACACCTACCTACCTCTAGGGCACCTTGGCGGTCTTTGTAGTTTGGAGGGTCGTCGGTGGTTGCTTCGGGTGTGGAGTAGCGGGACACTTTTGGAGAGATTGCCCCAGAACCCTAATAAGGGTAAGGCACCCATCTCAGAGCCTACAGTCGGAGACATGGGATGGAGTCACAGGATCTACGTAGTGGTTGAGAACCACCAGGCCGAGCACCAGAGCATGGTCATTGAGACCCCAGGTAGTATCGGAGGTGTTCCTACCTCCATATTGTTTGACTCTGGTTCTTTGATTCATTTATTGCACCATCCTTAGTAGAGCGATGCAGGCTAGTGGCTATTAGACAGAGGTCATAGTTGGGATGTCGAGATGGCTTCGGGAGCAAGGTCTCGGTAGACTCCTTAGTAAAGGAGTGTGTTGTTAACAGGACCTTTCACCACCACTTGAGATCTCGCGTACTTCCTTTGGGCTCGTATGGAGTCATTTTAGGCATGGATTGGTTTGTCTACTGCACATAGGGCGAGGATGGATTGTTATCATAAGACTATATCTTGTGTAGATGATCTTGGAGTTGAGTCGGTGATTTTGGGGTCGGGAGACTATTTCTATTCGCACTATCTCTGCTTATGCAGCTCAAGTGGTGTGTGTGCGATGGGGTTGTCAGATGTATGCAAGTCACAGTCGGTGACTGGACAGAGGATGGTTCTAGTGGGCCATCGCTAGATGACCATCCCATTTTGAGAGAGTATGCGAGATGTTTTCCGAGAGGAGCTACGGGGATGCCACCCCACGTGAGATTGATTTCCATATTGATCTTGTTCGGGAGCGAGCCTATCTCACGAGCTCCTTATCGGATGACCACCCCAGAGCTCTGTGAGCTCAAGTTGTAGTTGGAGGGCCTTCTAGAGAAAGGCCTTATCCATCCTAGTGTATCCCCTTGGGGTGCACCGGTTATATTTGTTAAGAAGAAGGATGGATCCTTGCGGTTGTGCATAGACTATCGCCAATTTGAATAAGGTAACGATCAAGAATCGTTATCCCCCGCCCTCGCATTGATGACTTGTTTGATCAAATGAAAGGGGAGCCACGGTGTTCTCTAAGATTGATCTCAAGTCAGGTACCATCGGTTGAGGATTACGAGAGACAGACATCCATAAGACTACTTTTAAATGAGGTATGGGCACTTTATGAGTTCACGGTGGTGCCTTTTGGTTTGATGAATGCCCCACTTTGTGTTTATGAGTTTGATGAATGGGGTATTTAGGACCTTTCTAGACCACTTCGTGCTCATCTTTCTTGATGACATTTGATTTACTCACGTACGCGTGAGGAGCACGAGGGCACCTTCGACGAGGTTCTTGATGTCTTCGTGAGCAACGTGACTTTTTGGGAACTTGGAGAAGTGTGCTTTCTTTTTCAGAGAGATTCAATACTTGGGTCATATCATCTCGGGTGAAGGTATCGCATGAGTCGATCCTTCCAAGATTAGAGCCATTATGGATTGGCTAGTACCCACTAGTGAGTGAGAGGTGCGCGGCTTCATGGGGTTAGCGAGGGTATTACGGGAGATTTGTGCAGGACTTCTCTCGGATAGCACACCCCATCACTTCCCTTCAGCGGAAAGGGAAGAAATTTGTTTGGTCAGATAGGTGTGAGTAGGCCTTCAGGACACTGAAGGAATATCTCACTACAACACCCATTCTTGTAGTGCCAGATCCACATGGTGAGTTCTTTGTATGCACAGATGCTTCGTTGGCAGGCCTTGGAGGTGTTCTTATGCAGGAGGGTAGAGTTGTAGCTTTTGAGTCTCACAAACTCAAGGATCATGAGCTTAATTATCCCACCCATGATCTTGAGCTTGCGGTAGTTGTGCATGCTTTAGTTCGATGGAGACACTTTCTTCTTGGTCGGAGATTCACACTCAGGACAGATCATTTGAGTCTTCGCCACCTTTTCATGCAGCCCAATCTAAACGCTCGTCAGAGGCGTTGGATGGAGTTGCTTTGTGAGTATGACATGGAGATAGAGCATGTGAAGGGGAAGGAGAATGTGGTTGCAGAGATGCTCTCAGTAGATGGAGGCATTTGAGCATGGCTACTTCAGTGAGCACGCAATTTCTGGAGCAGGATCCTTGGCAGACTTCCTCTTGATAGTTTCTACATTGCGGCCGAGCGAGAGATTGAGTCCCAGAGACCCCTTGAGGGGAAATTTGATGGTTTCTCACTAGAGGTAGATGGTCTTCTCAGGCACAGAGGTTGGATTTATGTTCCTAGGGATGGAGACTTGAGGCAGGACATCTTGACAGAGGCACATCGTGCACCCTATTCAGCCCATCCTAGGGTGAAGAAGATGCACGCCACCTTGAGACAGTTATATCACTGGAGAGGTCTTCACAGGGACGTGGCTCAGTTTGTGTCACGTTGTTTAGAGTGCCAGAAAGTGAAGGTGAGCATCAACATCCAGCTGGCCTTCTCTATCCTCATGCTATACCGGAGTGGAAATGGGACACCATTTCCATGGATTTCATTGTTGGGTTACCAATGTCGAGATATCATCACGACGCCATCATGGTCATGGTTGATAAATTGACAAAAGTAGCTCACTTTTCACGGTAAAGACCACCTATAAAGCTAGTGCGGTGGCATGTGTTTACTTGGATGAGATTGTCAGGTTGCATGGGATTCCGTGAAAGATCATTTGTGACCGCGATCCTTTATACACTTCCCATTTCTGGACTACCATGCAGTATGTTCTCGGGATGAAGATTAACTTTAGCATACCTATCACCCGAGAGACGAGATGGATATTGAGAGGGTGAATCAGATTTTGGAGGACATGCTCAGGATGTACGTGATGGATCAGCAGTCTAAGTGGGAGGAGTATCTGTACCTTGTGGAGTTTGCCTACAATAATAGTTTCAGAGTTCTATAGGCATGGCTCCTTTTCAGGCCTTGTATGGTAGGGAGTGCAGGACACCCCTTAGTTGGGATAGGTTGGAGGATAGAGTATCTCTTGGACCAGCTCTCTTACAGGACATGGAGCAGCAGGTAGTGTTGATCAGGTAGAGATTGCAGGAGGCACAGGATAGGCAGAAGAAGTACGTTGATCAAGCATAGAACCGAGCATAATTTTGATGTGGGCATGAAGGTTTTCCTTCGTGTTAGGCCACATAAGAGCCCGATCCATTATGGAAAAGGTTCTAAGTTATCTCCTTGGTTCGTTGGACCTTTTGAGATCTTGGAGCGTATCGGCCCGTTGGCCTACCATCTAGCATTGCCACCCAGCTTGTCTCGCATACATGATGTGTTTCATGTTTATGTTCTTAGGAGATATATCACAGATCCTTCTCATGTGCTGGATTGGACATCATTGCAGGTGCAGGATCAGGGGCAGTTGATGGTGGAGCCCGTCCGTATCATAGATCGCAGGACCTTGGGCCTTCGAGGCAGAGAGATTGATCAGGTACGGGTGCAGTGGGACAGATATGATGAGACTGCAGCCACTTGGGAGGATGCTACTGCTTTATGAGTGTAGTTTCCACATTTGTTCCAATGACTTCCAGGAGGAAGTCGAGTCTAAGGGGAGGGGGATGTAGTGCCCACTTTCCTTGGACACTATTAAGATATTGATCCTGACACTATTGGTCACATTTTGGATATTATTATGTTTTGATGTAGTATGATGTATCAGGGATTATTATGGACATTATTATGTTTTTATTAGTATGATGGTTAGATGTTAGATCCTGGATTAATATTGATCTGGATTCAGATGTTTTGCTTGAGGATCATTGAGACATTTTTATTGTTATGTGGATGATGATATACTAGTTGACATGGATAGGTTATTGATGTTAATTTTAGACATGTGACATTGATTATTATGAATAGCTCTAGTATAGAAATCTATTGGATGATGATATAGTTACAAATTGAATTTTAATGATAAATATTGAATCTTGATATTGTTGTGATTTGGATCTAATGTTTATATATCATTTAGATGTTCTGATATGGCCACGAGGCCGAAGGAGGTATTTTGCATTTTGCAGGTTAAAATCACAACAATGTTGGGGGACTGGAGACTAACCATATTGGAATTTAGTGTGAAATCAACAAGGTCACCATGGCAACTGTGTTTGATTGTGTGTTTAGTTAGGATTTCCCATGGGGGGGATTTCCATTATTGTGACCATAGGGGCATATGTGTGTTTTTATTATGTGTTCCCTTTTTAATTATTGTTGTGTGTATTTTATTTGTAATGTGCTTTTGTTTTAATTATTTAAAAGTGATAGTATGATGTGAGAGTCATATAGTTAAAATTTAATTAAATTAAATAGGATGTGGAAGGTGAAATTAAATGTTATTGTCTTGGTTGAAAATGAAATTTATTTATATATTTTATAACCATATGGTAATTAAATATATGGTTTGTGTCTAAAGTTTGTAAAAAATAAATGTCATTAAAATAAATGCATTTTAAAAGAGTGTGTAAGTTACCATGTAAGGGTTGTGTAAGTGAAGTGATAGATTGTGTAAGAATTTGTAAGAGTTGTAAGGCTGATTTTGGAAGGTCAAACACTCCTTCCTCTTTGAAATTCGAATTTGGCCTTGGAGGACAAATTTGGAGGCTTGTGGGACAAGTTAAACTTGTCCCACACCTCTCAAAATCCTCCACCAACCATGCCTATTAATTTGGAGTCAAAATCAGATTATTTTATTGCATTTTGACATGTTTTTTGTGTAATTATTGATTGCACTTGTCTTACAAAATTTAAATGCATTTCTTTTGGGGTATGGGCTACATTGTGTATGTAAGTAATTTTGTCATTTTCATTTATTATGATTTATTTTTCCTTGATGTTGAATGCTCTTGGGATGAGGAACAATGATGTGGCATCCCACTTGGAATCCACATCATCCTCTCCCTCCATCTCCTTTAAAAATTAAAATTTCCTCTCATTTGAGGTTGTTGAAAGTTGGAGATTGCACTCTTGGGTCAAATTTCTCTTGCATTTTGGAGCTTTCTTGGTGGAGAAGAGGATTTGATTGTGCATACATTTACCTTGCTGATTTGGGACTGGGTTTTGATGTAATAAAGACTTTTTGTTTTGGAAGCAAGTCTCCATCATGGAGAGGTAGGCTCTCACTTTTTAATATTGTTGTTGTTTCCTCTTTTAGCATGAAATTTGAATGTATTTGTGTTTGCAATTCTTAGAGGGATGGGTAGAATGCTTAGGGCATGGTGTGGAGAGAAGACTATGAGGTTTATCAGAGGAGGGATAAGGGATTTACCATTGGCACTTGTCTTGTGGAGGGAGTGTTGGTTGGGATCCACCTAGGGAAAAGAATATGCTTGCATTTCTTACTTTGGGGAGGTATAAGGGATAAATTTGGAGGAGGGATAAGGAGGGGTTGAGGAGGGATAAGGTTTATGGGATGGTTATGTTTTGGCGGTTTGTTTTAGGTGGATGCCCAATTTCAACATGGGAGGCATAAGGAGACCTCCATAGTTCTTGCTCTTGCTTGGCTTGCTTGCTTGGAGAAGGAGCCTTTGTTTTGATTGGAATTGTTGTTGTAGTTGAGAACTACATCTTTTTGTTTGTGCATTTCCTTGTGCATGTGAATGTATGTTATATGTGAAAGAAGCTATGTTGCCATGTGTTGTTTTATCATGCTCCATTCCAATATGGTTGGGGCTCGGGGCCAATGGGGAAAGATGGCTTCTCTTTTCCCATTGGATGTCTTGGTTGGGTGGAGAGTGTTGCCTTTCCCCCTTCCTTGTTGTGATTCAAATTGCAAGAATGAAGAAATCAGCAAGTTGTTGTTTGGAGAAAGAAGAATACAGTTTGACAGTCATTCCTTTGAGCAGTTTTAATGTAACCCCACCCACCTCAAGTGGATGAATGTAATTGATATAGATATGTGAGATGTTTACCTTGTTATTGAAAGATGTAATCAAATTTGAGGAATGTAGAGAAGAATTGTAATTCTTTGTTTTACTTGTAAAGAAATGAAATTGAAATGATATACTTGTATCCTTTTGGAAATTGAAAATGGAAAATTCAATCAACTGGAAGGGAGTTAAATTGTAATGTGTTGTTTGAAATCAATGAAAGAATCATGTTCCTTGTTCAATTGCATTGTTGTGTTGTAAATTTTAAGAATCTGTTATATCATGCAAACGTTGTTTTAGAAAAGAGAGTACGTATAAAGGAAAAATGAAGAAATTAGATACTTTGAATTAAGTCTTAGAATTGAAATCCACTTTGCATTTTGAATGTAAGTGTGTGTTGAATCAATTTTGATGATTTGAGAGAGGAAATTGGTATGTTTTCCCTTAATTGAAATCTGCATATTAAATTGTAAACTCGTGCAAAATAACTCTTTTTTAAATTGTAACTCGGCTTTTAAAAAAATAAATAAATACAAGCTGATGTACGAGTTTAGAGTTATGACTAAAATTAAGGAATGAGACAATGAAATTAAGATGTACTAATGTATAAGAAACCTTGTGGCACTCAGCAATTAAAATGAACAACAAGATCCCCTTCAAAACTAGAAATTATACTTGCGTAATTTGAATTCTGTCAAAAGATGTAAAAATGCAAATGGGAAAGAAATCAATGAATTGAATCTTGGAAACAATCTTAAACTCATCCTAGACCATCCCTTCATGTTTTGTTTGCATGCGTTGAGGAGAAAAGAAATCAAATTGAACAAAACTTAAAAGTTATAAAAATTGCCAGTCTTAAATTACAAACCCTGCAGATCTATTTCTTAAAATTGACCCTTGAAACATTATCAAATTCTAAAATTGATGATTTTTGTGCAAAGAGGACTCTGAGAGATTTCTGGAAAGTCCAAGTTTACCAAAAATGGAGCTTCCTATCAAAAGTTATGGCCATTTGAAGTTTTACTTCAAAATGGCCATCCCAAACCAAAAATGAAATAATTCGACCTTAGAAAAATTTAAATTTTGAACTTTGGAAAAATTTCTAAAAATTTCCATGGCCCCGCCACCCTCTCATCCTATCAGAAGTTTGCCACGTGGCACCTTGGAGGGGCAGGCCATTATTAAAAACTTAACTTTTTGAAAATTTTGCCTTGGGAAAATTTTCACAAATTTTCCCGCAAACCCACGGCCCCCAACCAATCACGTGCTGACACGTGGCGGGGGTGCGCGGATCAAAATGGAAAACTTAACCCTTTTTCCTTTTGGAAAAATTTCTCTTTTTCCTCCGTTGGCCCGCGGTGAATCACAAAGCGCCACGTGGCCATTTGAGCAAGTGCGGAGGCATGGAGGAAAATTTTCCTTTGGAAAATTGAGACTTTGGTTTTGGGAAAAATTTCAAATGTTTCCCCATGACCCACTTGCCTGAACGAATCACGTGATGACACGTGGCATTTGGGAAAATTTTCCCAATTTTCTCCCTATCCCCGTGGACCTCTAAGGGAAAATTTTCCCCTAAAACTCCGCCCGGCCATAACTTAAGTTTCTGAGGAGTTAGGAGGACTTCTTTATATGGTTGGAAAGGTGAGGAAATTTCCTATCCAATGAGCCTAGTTTAGGAAAGTTTTGATAATTCTAAGTGTGTGAAAAATCTAGTTGAATTTCAGGGCTTGATAGAGAGCATGCCTGGCGATAAATTTCTCCCTGAACCTTAGTAAAACTTGTAACCCCCAAATTGGAACCTTGTAAACTTGTTATAAGATAAAGATAGAAATCTTGTGTTTGGTTAATCACACACACACACACACACACACGATGCACACATGCACACGCATAAGCACATGCACACGCACACATACATATACGCACACGGACATATACGCACACATACACACACCACACACACACACACACACACACACACACACACACACACACACACGTACTTGCACACAAACACACAAACACGTGCATACGCAGACATAAATCCACACATACACAGGCACGAGGCACACATACACATACACACGCGCGCGCGCGCATGCACACACGCACATGCGTACATGCACACACACACACAAACACACATGCACACGCACACATAAATACACACGCACATACATATGTAAACGCACATGGATATACACGCCCGCACACACACACACACACACACACACACACACACACACACATACCCACACCTAAACGCTTACGCACACACACACGCACATGCACTCGCACACGGTCATGCACACATCGAAGCACACTCACACGCACACATACATATACACACACGGAATTACATGCACACACACATGCACACGGTCACGCACACGCATAAGCACATGGACACGCACACATACATATACGCACACGGACGTACATGTACACACACAAACACACGTACTTGCACACAAACACACACGCACACGCACATGCACACACACACACACACGCAAATGCACATGGACACAAATATGTTAATGCACATGTATGCACACGCTCACACACACACACACACACACACACACACACAACCCACACACACGCCCACAATCCACACACACACACACCCACACAAACACCCACACACACACACACACTAACACACACACGCACCCATTACCCACACACACGCCACAACACCACACACACACACACCCACCCACCCACACTCACACACCCACATGCACACGGACACGCACACATTTACACACACACATGTACACAGTGCACACATGCAAACGCAGACGCACAAGCTCACCCACACACACATGCACACATGCTAATGCACATGCACATGCACAGAAAAATACATGCAGACGCACACGCAGATGCACACACACACACATGATATCACACACGCATACGCACATGCACGCACACACACACACACACTTGCGCTCGCACACCGATGCACAAAAGCACACACATAGACCCATACCCACGCACACACACTAGCAAACGCTCACACACACATACGATTACATCCACACATACGCAAAACACATACAGACACACACGCACACATACACTTACACACACACATAATTAAACACACACACACACACACACACATGCACATACACGCACACTCATGCACACACACACACACACACACCCAATCCCACACACGCAAACACAATCGCACACGCAAACACGCACACGCACACGCACATGCACATGCATGCACGGGAACACAAACGTGCAAATGCACACATTTATACACACACATGTAAAGGCACACACACGCACACGCAGACGCACAAGATAACGCACATGCACACGCACATGGACAGTACACACATGCACACACACACACACACACGCGCGCGCACACACACACACACACACACACACACAAACATAGACACACACACATAACCGATATCACACACGCCATGCACGTACACGCACATCCACATGCACAAGCACACGCACACGCACACACACACGCACACACACACACACGCGCTTGCGCACACATGCACACATAAATGCACATGCACACACACATATGTAAACACACACAGATGCACATGCTCGCATGAACACACGCATACCCACACCCAAATGCACATGCACACGCACACACACACGCACACATTTATACACACACATGTAAAGGCACACACACGCACACGCACACGCACACGCACACGGACAAACACATGCACATGCACACACACATGCACGCACACAAACACAGAACACGTACACGGACACACACAACTGATATCACACACGCCCCACGCACGCACACGCACATGCATAAGCACAAGCACACGCACACGCACAAGCATACGCACACGCACACAGCACACGCACATGCACACATACATGTATGCACATGGATGTACATGCTCACAAACACACACGCACACACACACGCATGCACGCATGCACATGTACACACACACATACATGCACACACAAAAATGTAGATGCATGAGACATACGCATGCACCCATGCATACACACACACGCATGCGCACACACGCACGCACACGCACACGCACACGCACATGCACACACATATGATAACGCACGCAGCACACATGCTCGTACGGACACACACACACACACCCATAACCCACACACATACGCACACACACACGCACACGCACATGCACACACATATGATAACGCACGCAGCACACATGCTCGTATGGACACACACACACACACCCATAACCCACAAACATACGCGCACACGCACACGCACATGCACATGCACACGCACACGCACACACAAATGCACACACACACACACACACACACACACAAACACGCACACACAAATGCACACACACACACACACACACACACAAACACGCACACGCACACACACACACACGCACACGGACGTACACGCACACACACACACATGCGCGCGCGCGCGCGCACACACACATGCACATGTACACGCACATGCATGTGCACATGCACGCGCACGCACACACGCACACACACATGCGCACACACACACAAAAGTAAACAAAGATGGTCGCATAGACACACACATACCCACACCTAAATGCACACGCACACGCACACGCACACGCACACGCACACGCACACGCACATGCACATGCACATTCACATGCACACATGCGGGCACACGCACATAAACACACACGAACACAAACGTACACAAACACGCATACGCACATAAACGCACACGAACATGCACACGACACCCAAATACACATGCACACACATATGTAAACGTACACGGACATACACGCTCGCACATACACACACACACACAGAGACACACATACACATACCCACACCCAAACGCACATGCACACGCACACGCACATGATCACACACACGCATAAGCACACACACACGCACACATACATATACGCACATGGACGTACATACATACACACAGACATGCATATGCATACACACACATGTACTTGCACACAAATACACAAACACGCGCACACGCACATGTAAATCCACACGCACGCACACACACACGCACACACACACGTACATGCACAGTGCACACACGCACGCACATGCACACGTACACACACACACACACACGGACGTACACGCGCACACGCACATGTAAATCCACACGCATGCACACACACACGCACATGCACAGCAGCACACACACACACACTCACTCATGCACATGTACACGCACATGCATGTGCACATGCACGCGCACACACACACGCACACGCACATGCGCACACACACACAAAAGTAAACAAGGATGGTCGCATAGACACACACGTACCCACACCCAAACGCACGCGTACACGCACACGCACACGCACACGCACATGCACATTCACATGCACACACGCGGGCACATGCACGTAAACACACACGAACACAAACGTACACAAACACGCATACGCACATAAACGCACACGAACATGCACACGACACCCAAATACACATGCACACACATATGTAAACTACGAGTGCATACATGCTCGCACATACACACACACACAGAGACACACATACACGTACCCACACCCAAACGCACAAGCACACGCACACGCACATGATCACGCACACGCATAAGCACACACAGACGCACACATACATATACGCACACACACGGACGTACATACACACGAGACATGCACATGCATACACACACATGTACTTACACACAAATACACAAACACGCGCACACGCACATGTAAATCCACACGCACGCACACACACACGCACACACACACGTACATGCACAGGCACACACGCATGCACATGCACACACACACACACACACACACACACACGGACGTACACGCGCACACGCACATGTAAATCCACACGCACGCACACACACACGCACACACACACGCACATGTACAGGCACACACACACACACACACACACACACTCATGCACACATACACGCACATGCATGTGCACATGCACGCGCACGCACACACGCACACGCACGCACGCGCACACACACACAAAAGTAAACAAAGATGGTCGCGTAGACACACACATACCCACACCCAAACGCACACGAACACGCACATGCACACGCACACGCACACGCACACGCACATGCACATTCACATGCACACACGCGGGCACACGCACATAAACACACACGAACACAAACGTACACAAACACGCATACGCACATAAACGCACACGAACATGCACACGACACCCAAATACACATGCACACACATATGTAAACTACACGGACATACACGCTCGCACATACACACACACGCAGAGACACACATACACATACCCACACCCAAACGCACAAGCACACGCACACACACATGATCACGCACACGCATAAGCACACACAGAGACGCACACATACATATACGCACACACGGACGTACATACACACAGGACATGCACATGCATACACACACACGTACTTGCACACAAACACACAAACACGCGCACACGCACACGTAAATCCACACGCACGAGCACACACACGCACACGCACACGTACATGCACAGCACACACGCACACACATGCACACGTACACGTACACGCACACACACATGTGCACACACACACACACACAAACATACATGCACACACACAAACACACACGCAAATACCCACTCACACAAATATGTAAACGCACATGGGCATGTGACGCTGCACAAACACACACACACACACAGGACATCAACATTCACACACACACACGCGCGCACACACACACACACACACACACACACACACACACACACACACACACACACACACACACACACACACACACGCACGTGCACACACACACGCACACGCATAAGCATGCACACACACACACACCTACATATACACACACGGGCGTACATGCACACATACACACCCACACACACACACACACACGCGCGTGTGTACAAGCACGCACGCGTGCTTACACATAAACACACGCATACGCGAGGCGTAAATCCGGATGCATAGCCACAAGCACATGCACATGTACACACATGTGCGCACGCCACGCATGCACACACACACACATACATGCACACACACATGCTTATCCCAAATGTGTACCCCCTGCTCATTTTGTGGCTAACTCCTTTACATCTTTCCTTCTCTCGTGCCTCGGTCAGAATATTTTTTTCCAAGCACTCAAAACCTTCTAGAAATGGCACCATTTGATAGAGCTCTTTCTCACTTTCCATAAAGGTAAAGTTTTCCTCCTAACTCCATGTATTTTTCAAGTTATGGCTTAGCAGAGTTTTGGTGGAAATTTTCCCCTAGAAGGCCCTTGACCAATCGGGAGTCATCACATGTCCAAGGGCGAAAAACACCAAGCGACCGAAGGAAAAAATGGTCGGGAAGGGCCCGCACCCAATCGAACGTGCCATGTGGCACTGGAGTGGCGAGCGTAGGGAAAATTTGAAAAATGTTCCAAAGACCAAACGGGTAAAAATTCAAACTTTTTGTCCGCCGATCCGATTTTGGCCTGCTTTTGCCCTAAAACTTCAAGTCGCCATAACTTTCGATCCAGAGCTTGGATTTTCACGTTCTTTATATCAATGGAAAGTGGTGAAATTAAATAAAAGATTCCATAGTCAATTTTGAATTTTGGTTCAGTTTGGAGGGATAAAATTAAAAAAATTCTGGTATGCGCCAATGGACAGAACTGACGTTTCAACAACCATTTTTAATGCAAAATGGGTCGCATTCTTCTCCAAAGCATGGTCAAAAATGTCAAGGGATGGGTCTGTCAGGTCACCCATGCTGTTTTTAATGCATTTTGGTCAATGAGGAATGGATCCCATGTTTTTTCATGTATTCTCTCTCCGGGTTCGACCCATGCCTTTGTAAAAAGCCGATTTGGCTCATTTTTCAAAGGGGAACACTTTTTGTGCACAAAGAGCTTCTGTTTTCACCTTCAACAAGTGATTTTAGAAGTACCGGACCTTACGATGGGGATTGTAATAGGCCTTTTTCCCTCTTTGGTGTTGGAATGCAAGGATTTGATGTTGAAAATCACAACGAGCTCTGTGCTTTTGAGTCCTTTACATGTGTTGTTTATTTCATTTCAAACCTTTGATTCTGACTTATCAACTTTGTGCATGATGTTTTATGCTGCAATTTCTTATTTGTGTCTATTTACATGAGCAAAAATGTTCACCACTCCTTTGGTGCATCACCATCTTTAGTTTAGTTTCAATTTTTGCATTTCTTATCCCCTGTCTCCTTGCAATCTAGGATAAAATTAGGATCGAACCTCTACGGTTGTGCAAATAATAGATCTAATCGAGGAGTTTGACGAACCAGCCTCTAATCTAGAGATTCCTCTCTCATTTTAGAAGTCCCACACTTAGAGAGAGGTTTCAATGTTGTGCAATCACTTTGGATGCCCTGAAATATCAACTTAGAACCTTGATTTGCATCCGGGGTGTTGATTTGCAACAATAGTTTTGGCATGCCGGTGGGAGCTTAGAGGTCTTATTTTTATTGTAGCAAAGTTGATGTGCATCTACTGTAATTTTCTTTCTTGAAAAGAGCTATAATTTGCATATCCGCGACTCAAGGGGAAGAATCAAGCTGGTTTCAGCAAAGTGCGGGCACGAAAACTCATGAGAAGAATCACCACAAGGTCAAGAATTTGGAGAAGAAGAGTCTTTGTTTGAATATCTACGATTAGCTCCAAGAGTAAGGAAAAGTGGGAGGAGAATCCAAATGTCTCCATCTCCACCAAACAGAACTCTCTCAACTCCTCCACTGGTAGGCCTTTCATTCGATCAACAAGGGTTTTAAGACCTATTAAAATGGCGTAAAACAACCCCTATGTCAACTTCACGGGAAATAACCCACTTTCCCTCAATGCACAACATCCAATTCCTATTGCAGCCTTAAAGAACATTCCCTACTTCACTGGAGAAAATCGGACTATGCAGTGATCGAGTTAAAGACATTGCCAATCTTTGTGCAATTCATGAAATCAATGAGATGAAAGTGGCTGTCAAATTGCTGGCATCTTCATTCAAGGGGAAAGCATTGCAATGGTTTAGAAGCCTTGGAGCTAGTTCTATCACAAATTGGAATCAGCTATGTATAGCACTTCATGAGCAATTTGGAGAGAAGGGAGACAAATTGTCTCTTTTGGAGCAGCTGACAACCATCAAGAGAGCTCCCAATGAGCAGCTGACCGATTTCAATTTTAGATTTCAAAAGACTTGGGAGAGAATTCTAGTGGCGATCAAAGCAAAACAACAACAAAAGGTGCTTTTCTCTATTATCTCAAAGCTCTAAATTCTAATATTTCTATGTTGATTCAGTCTATGGGAGGCATAACTATCCCTATGGCTTATAGCATTGCCATTAGTGCTGAAAATTGTTTGATCCAAGTGGCAAACTAGCCCCTAGACCTCCCATGCTATTGTTTCCAAGTTTAGAGAATCCAAATACCAATCAAGCACCTAATTTGGCTCCTTCTCCCACTCCTAGAAATCGAGTTCAAATGAAGCTTCTACTTCATCTCCAAGTGCCACAAATGAGCTTCAAGAAGTCATGAAGCAAGCTGCAAAACTTAGGCAATGAGCTGGTTACTCTCAAGAGGCAACAAGCCCAAGGTTTTAGACCTTCTTACCAGCCCCAAGCTCAGCCTAACAGGCAGCCAAACCAACCACAAAGACCTCCTAATCCAGCTGCTGCAAATGTAAATCAAACAAGGCCTCCTCCCAATAGACCATTTCAGCCCCTACGGTCCAAATGTCATATCGACTCTAAGGCATTGGTGCCAACACAAAACAACATTGCTCAGAGTATGATTTGGTTTTTAAATGCAATGAACCTCATAACCAATCCATGTGCTTTAATGGTGCTTTGAATCAAGCATTAATGGTGACAACCATCGGTGTGGAGGGTGAGGGCAAGTAAGGAAACAACCAACAACGGGAAACATTCCAATAGCAATCAGCCCCAAATGACACCACATTGGTAAATTGGCAAGCAGAGGATTTTGTGGCATGAATCGGGTAGTTTCCAAGGTGTTGCAACCAACACAAGGTCAAAAAGAAGGAATTTGGGTGAAGAACAACCATTAGCTCCAACCAATCTCCAACCTTCTATGGCTCCACAAATGGTTGGGAAGCAAAATCTAATTTTAAATGCACAAGGACAGCCAAGAACAGCTCTCTAGACCAACTCAAATACTAGTTGTTGTTGCCCAGATGTAAGGAGTGAATGTGTCAACCAAGGGACAGCAAAGAGATCCTCCATCACCATTTAGTATCATTGATTAGATGAAGAAGACAAATGTAAATATATCAATGTGGGAATCCCTATCTATCCCAAGCCAAAGAGATTTGCTACAAGCTGCCATGAAGGACTGGCCAACTTTGAATAAGCAAGTTCAGATGCAAGAGAAAGTGCTCACAAATGCTGCCCAGCCTGAAGGGAATCATGGAGGACAACAAGGTAAAATGTTGAAGCCCCCTCCTTTCTATGTTTCATTAATAATTAGAATTCTGCCAGTTAGTGCACAATTGCATGATAGATTCCGGGGCAAGTAGCTCGGTGATGCCTAAACAAATAGATGATCAGCTAGGGCTCCAGTATGAAACCATATCCAAAGGAGTAGTGCAGCTAGATGGGACAGCAGTAACAATAGTTGGAGTGATTAGAAACTTGAGTCTTACCTTCCATGCATGTCCAAATGTTGTTGTTTTACAAGATGTATCAGTTATAGACCTTCCACCACTCTTTGCCCTATGCTTGTCAAGAGACTTCATGACCAAGATTGGAGGATATTTGTCTGCTGATTGGTCACACATGCTTTGTTCGAATGAGGTATGGAACCAAAGCTACAATCAGGTCTTAACCTATTACAAACTTCCACATTGAGCCCTACACTCAAGTCGGATCAATGCCAACTATTGGCATTTGATCAAGAAGATCACCCAAGCAATCGATGAAGTGACACCAAGGTTGGAAGCATCCGGATCTAACTCTTGATGAATGGGCAAACAAGGTGCATGCTTTTGATCCTTATCAAGAAGTAGAATAATTTGAGCTAGAGGTCTATTGCATACATCAAGAAGATCAGCCCATTCCTAGCATCACCAAGCCAAACCACAAGGATGACAATGAGGTATGGCAGCTGTTTTTGATGGATCAAGGAGTAGACAAGGTGTAGGAGGTGGAGCCATGCTTGTTTCACCTCAAGGAGTAAAGTACTATTCAGCTTTTAGATTTCAGTTTGCATGCTCCAATAACACTGCTAAATATGAAACCTTGGTGCAAGGGATGCATTGGGCAATAAAGAGAGGAATAAAGAACTTGCAAGTCTTTAGTGATAGTGAATTGATTGTAAATCAGGTCAAGGGACAGCATGCTGCCAAGAATGATCTACTTAATCGCTGCTCAAGAACAGGTGTGGGACCTCATTGAAGATTTTGAGGGTTTTGGCATCAAATCCATTCCTAGGAAAGAGAACCAAGCTGGCAGCGGGCTTGCAGGTAAAGAGGGGCAGCCTTTGACATTGTGGAAAACATTCAACAAGACAAGGTACAACCAAACATCCATGTGATTGTGAGGCCTTGATGCGGATAACAATGTCGGTTGGCAAGTGTTTGAAAATGACCAATAAATAATTCATTTTTTGCAAGAAGAAGCGGAGTTCTCACTAAAAATCGGGAAAAATTGGAACAGCAGTATGGTGACCAAGTGGTACAACTGAGAACTAACAAGCTGCCCAAGGGACTTATCACTTTGGAGTCCATTTTCAATCCCAATTATCAGTTTAGGAAAGAGAAAGCAAACATTCAGGTCAAGAGAGAAGATTCAGTATCCATCTTGGTGGAAGAGAACAAACCATTGCAAATTGGAATGATGACAACTGAACAAGAAAGGTATGAGTTCATACAGTTGTGTCAAGAGTTCCTTGATGTGTTTTGTTGAAGCTACGAAGATTTGAAAGGTTTCAATCCCAGGTTAGCTCAGCACACCATTGAGTTGGATCCAAATACTAAGCCCATCAGGCAGAAACAAACGTCAGTCAATCCACACATGGAACCTCTCATGAGGAAGGAATTGAACAAGTTGATTGAGTCAAGAATCATATTCCCAATCAAGCATTCTAGTTGGGTTGCCAACTTGGTTCTAGTCGGAAAGAAGAGTGGAGAGATCAGATTGTGTGTTGACTTCAGAGACTTGAATAGAGCATCTCTCAAGGACCATTACCCACTCCCTTCCATGGAGCAAATCTTGCAAGTTGTGGCTGGCTCCGAGAGGTTTTCACTACTTGATGGCTACTCAGGCTACAAACAGATTATGGTGAAGGAAGAAGACCAGTTCAAGACAGCCTTCACAACCAAATGGGGAACTTATGCATACAGGAAAATGCCATTTAGGCTGTCCAACGCTGGTGCTACTTTCCAAAGCACAATGGACATGGCGTTCAAAGGTTTGATTAACAACGTGGTGCTGATTTACCTTGATGATATCACTATTTTTTCCAAGAATGTAGCAGACCACCTCTCTCATTTGAGACAAGTCTTCACGAGGTGCAGGAGATTTGTAGTGTCTTTGAATCCTAAGAAGTGTATCTTTCTTGCACATGAAGGAAAGCTCCTTGGCCATATTGTCTCCAAAGAAGGATTAGCAATTGATTCAGAGAGGGTTAAAGCCATAAGAGCACGACCATTTCCAAGCCACAAGAAAGCCCTTCAGAGTTTCTTGGGGAGGATAAACTTTGTTCGGAGGTTTGTCCCAGATTTTGTAGCCCTTGTCAAGCCCATCACCAAAATGTTAAAGAAGAGCATGGCTTTCAAGTGGACAGTAGAAGGCAAGGAAAGTTTTGAAGCAATCAAAGAAGCTATCTTTCAAGCACCAACTCTCATCAATCCAGAATTCTCCAAGGATTTCATCCTCTATGCATTTGGAGGTAATGACACTATTTCTACCATTTTGGTACAGCAGAACAAGGACAACGATGAGCAGCCAATTGCTTTCTTTAGCCAGAGCCTAGATGACTATGAGGTGAGATATTATTTTATTGAGAAGCATGTGTTGGAAGTAATCAGAAGCTTGAAGAAATTCAAGCATTTAGTCTCAAACAACAAGGTCCAGTTGCTGGTCTCACATGCTGGGGTTAAGGACTTCCTCCTCAAGAAAGATTTGAACGAGAAAAGGGTAGGTTAGATCACCCGTGTCATGGAGTATGACATTGAGATCAAAATCACCAAGCTGGTAAGAGGAAAAAGATTGTGTGAGCAGCTGGTTTTGGGAAGCAAAAAGAAGCATGCAATGAAGGAGAGGTTGTTTTGATTCAAGACAGCCATGAGCCATGTGGCACTCAAGAAGAAAACAATGCTGCCCCCACTCCTTGCTGGACCCAAGGTATAATGCACTTCCTAAGCACAGGCCTATGCCCTCCGGAGATGAACAAGACCCAAAGAAGACACTTCAGATTGCAGGCTATCCCATATGCCATTGTTGATGGAGTTTTGTTCAAGAAAGATGTGAATGGAGTGCTGCTGAGATGCATTAGCACAAATCAGATTCATAGGGTGTTGGAAGAGTTACATGGTGGATCATTTGGTGGTCATTTTGCACCGAGAGTGATAGCTCTAAAAATCATGAAGGCTGGTTATTATTGGCCTAAAATTTTTAGTGATTGCTATGCATGGATCAAGAGGTGTAAGAATTGTGCATTCTTCACAGGAAAAGAGAGACTTGCTGCCCTTCCATTGCATCCAATCTCGAGTTGACCAGCCATTCATGCAATGGGGTTTGGACTTCATTCGATTCATTAATCCTAATTCAAGTCAAGGGCACAAATGGATTTTGTGCCACGGACTACTTCACCAAGTGGACTGAAGCAGTAGCACTCAAAGAAGAAAATGAGTCCAGCATCTTAGACTTTTATGAGGGGATAGCAACCAGATTTGGTATACCTGCTACAATAATCTCGGATAATTCATTGGCATTCATTGGATCCAAGGTACCGGTGAGTGGGTTGTCAAGAATGGGATCTACCTAAGCACTTCATCAAACTATTACCTTCAAGGTAATGGCTGGCCGAGTCTACAAACAGAACTTGTTGAGGATCATTAGGAGGACTCTTGATGAGAATCGAGGTCTTGGCATACCAAAATGAAATCAGCCTTATGGGCTGATAGGATAACTCCCAAGAGATCCACGGGTAACTCTCCATTTAGGCTTGTTTATGGAAGAGAGGCAATCTTGCCCATGTCACTTGAGTTGCCAACATTGGAACTCATAAAATGGTTAGAGTTGCTTTAGAGTTTGGGCCCATGGAGATGAGATATGCAGAGTTGATGGAGCTCAAGAGATCGAGATCGGGCATCCTAAGCAATGGAGAAGGATCAAGCTTTGATCAAGAAGACCTTTGATAGGAAGGCCAAGAGTAGATCTTTCCAAGTTAGAGATCTAGTGTTAAAATGGGATGCGAGAGAGAAAAGCGGGAAGGCATTCAAAATTTGATGCCATTTGGAGTGGCCCATACATGGTCATTAAGTGCAAGAACAACAATGCCTTCCAATTGGCTTCATTGGATCTTTGAAGAAGCTGCAGATTCGATCAATGGAATCTATCTAAAGCATTGCTTCTAAAGGGAAATTCTCCACCTTGTAAATATTAGCTTAGGTTTCCATTCCTTCAAGTGCTTGTGCACATTGTTTTGTTGTAGGTTAGTTTTGCTTTCCCTAAGTTCTTTGGCATAGCTTGTTGTCCCTGGAGATGTTTTGCAGTCCTTGCTTCCATCAGGTGATATTCCATCTTCCTCCTTGCAACATTCTAAGTCAGTTGGGATTCCAACAAAAAATTTAATGACTCCATGCCCAATGGACTACTTCAGGAAATTGATATTTTCATCTAGTAGGTAGACGAACCCTTTGAGTCGCCAAAATTGTTATCCCAAATGTGCCCCCTGCTCATTTTGTGGCTAACTCCTTGACATCTTTCCTTCTCTCATGCCTCGGTCAGAATATTTTATTTTATAGGCACTCAAAACCTTCGGAAATGGCATCATTGGATAGATCTCTTTCTCAACTTTCCGAGAAAGGTAAATTTTTCCTCCTAACTCCATGTATTTTTCAAGTTATGGCTTAGCAAAGTTTTGGTGGGAAATTTTCCCTAGAAGTCCCCACCCAATCAGGGATTGTCATGTGTCCAAGGGCAAAAAAACACAAGCGACCCGAAGGAAAAAATGGTCAAGAAGGGCCCACACCCCATCAGAACATGCCATGTGGCACCTGGAGTGGCGGAGTGCTGGGGAAAATTTGAAAAATGTTCCAAAGACCAAACGGGTAAAAATTCAAACTTTTTGCCGCCGATATGATTTTGGCCTGTTTTTGCCCTAAACTTCAAATCGCCATAACTTTCGATCTAGAGCTCAGATTTTCACGTTCTTTATATCAATGGAAAGATGGTGAAATTATCTACAAGATTCCATGATAAATTTTGAATTTTGGTTTAGTTTGGAGGGATAAAATCAAAAACTCTTCTGGTATGCGCCCATGGCCAGGCCCGACATTTCAACAACCATTTTTAATGCGAAATGGGGCGCATTCTTCTCCAAAGCATGGTCCAAAATGTTGGGGATGGGTGCTGTCAGGTCACCCATGTTGTTCTTAATCCATTTTGGTTAATGAGGAATGGCTTCCATGTTTTTTCAAGTTTTCTATCTCCTGGGTTCGACCCATGCACTATAAAAAGCCAGATTTGGCTCATTTTTCAAAGGGGAACACTTTTTTGCACATAGCAAGCTTCTGTTTTCATCTTCAGCAAGTGATTTTAGAAGTACTAGACCTTCCAAGGATTGTAACAGGCCTTTTTTTCCTCTTTGGTGTTGGAATGCAAGGATTTTGATGTTGAAAATCACAATGCAGGCTCTGTGAATGCTTTCAGTCCTTTGCATGTGTTGTTTGTTTCATTTCAAACCTTTGATTACAGCTTATCAACCTGTGCATGATGTTTTATGCTGCAATTTCTGATTTGTGTCTATTTGCATGAGTAAAAATGTTCACCACTCCTTTGGTGCATCACCATCATTAGTTTAGTTTCAATTTTTGCATTTCTTATCCCTGTCTCCTTGCAATCTAGGATAAAATTAGGATCTGAACCTCTACAGTTGTGCAAATAATAGATCTAATCAGAGGAGTTTGAGGAACCAGCCTCTAATATGGAGATTCCTCTCTCATTTTACAAGTCCCACACTTGGAGAGAGGTTTCAATGTTGTGCAATCACACTTGATGCCTAAAATATCAACTTAGAACCACGATTTACATCCAAGGGTCCGCTGATTTGCAACAACAACACACACACAAACACATGCGCACATGCACACACACACGTAAGCAAATCAATGTTAAAAGACACACATACCCACACCAAAACGCACACACACGCACATGCACACGCACACGCACACGTACATGCGCACGCACACACACACGCACATGGACACACGCACACACACGTGCATGCACATACATATGGACATGCACACACACATACATATACGTACACGGACGTACACGCACACACACGCACACACACATGCATACGTGAACACACACACACACACACACACACGTACATGCACACACACACACAAACACATATGCACAAACACACCCACACACCCACATGCAAATCCACAAGCACGCGCACGCTTGCGCACATGCACAAGTACACACAGAGGGATCTGTTATAAAAATGGTAACCCTGACTCATTTTTGTGGCTAACTCCTTGTGTTCTTACCTCTCTTGTGCCTCGTCTACATTTTTTGATTTTGAGGCACTCAAGGCTTTCTAGAAATGGCACCATCGGATAGAGCTCTCTCTCGGCCTTTTCTAGAAAGGTAAAGTTAGCCTCCTAACTCTTTATATTTTTCAAGTTATGGCTCGGCGGAGTTTTTGTTGAAAATTTTCCCATTTAAGGCCCGTAGCCAATAGGAAGCTGCCATGTGGCAAAGGAGTCTGGGGTCGAGGCAAATTTGAAATTTTTCCAAAAGAGTATAAAAGGTCGATTTTCAAAGAAAACCCGCGGAAAAGACAAGGAGAGAGAATTCGAGTGAATCGAGCTTGCCACGTGGCATCCAACCAGCGGAGCACGGGGAATTTTGAAAAATTTTCCAAAGACAAAAAAGAGGTAAAATTTGAAAATTTTTCCGCCGATCCGTTTTTGGGCCATTTTTGCCCTAAATCTTCAAACGATCATATCTTTTGATCCAGAGCTCAGATTTTCACGTTCTTTATATCATTGGAAAGATGTTAAAATTATCTACATGATTCCATGGTAAATTTATAATTTTGGTTTAGTTTGGAGAGAGAAAATTCAAAAATGGTTCTGGTACGTGTCCATGGCCAGAAATAACATTTCAACAACCAAATTTAATATAGAATGGGTCGCATTCTTCTCCAATATGGTCAAAAATGATAGGGTATGGGTTTGTAAGGTCCTCCATGTTGTTTTAATGCATTTTCCATCAATGAGGAATGGGCTCCCATGTTTTTTACATTTTCTCTTTCCTGGGCTCGACCCATGCACTGTAAAATCCAGATTTGGCTCATTTCTTCATGGTTGAACACTTTTTAGCATTGAAACTTCTTCTTTCACCTCCAGCAAGTGATAGTTGTAAGAATCAAACCTTTTTCAAGTATTGTATTAGGTTTATACCTCTTTGAGGGTGGAATGCAAGAGATTTTTACATGGAATTGAGTCTGACAAACTCGTGAATGCTTTCAGTCCTCTGTTTGTATTGTTTTACTTTATTTTAAGACCTCTAATTACATCTATCAGCTTGTGTATGTTTTCCCTTGTTGCATTTCATGAATTTGTGTCTATTTACATGGCAAAAAATGTTTCACCACTCCTTTTGGTGCATCACCATCTTTAGTTTAGTTTCATTTTTACATTTTTATCCCTGTCTCCTTGTAATCTAGGGTAGAATTAGGATTAGAACCTTTGTAGTTGTGTAAAATATAGATCTAAATCAGAGGAGTTTGAGGAACCAGCCTCTATTCTAGAGATTCCTCTCTCATTTTCACAAGTCCCACACTTGGAGAGAGGTTTCCATGTTGTGCAATCACACTGGATGCTCTAAACATCATTTAGAACCTTGATTTGCATCCAGGGGTGCTGCTGATTTGCAACAACAGTTTTGGCATGCCCGGTGGGACCTTAAAGGTCTCATTTTTATTGTATTAAAGGTGATGTGCATCTGCTGTGATTTTCTTGCTTAAAAAGAGCTATAATTTACATATCTGGCGACTCCAAAGGGGAAGAATCAACTGGTTTCAGCAGTGCAGGCCTAAAAACTCATGAGAAGAATCACTACAAGTTCAAGAGCTGGAGAAGAAGAGGTACTGTTTGAATATATGTAGTTATCTCCGAGAGTAAGGAAAAGTGGGAGGAGAATCCAAAGGTCTCCATCTCCACCAAACAGAACTCTTTCAACTCCTCCACACGATAGGCCTTTCATTCGGTTAACAAGGGTCTTAAGACCAATTAAAATGGCGCAAAACAACCCCTATGTCAACTTCACGGGGCAATAGCCCACTCTCCCTCAATGCACAACATCCAATTCCTATTGCAGCCTTGAAGAACATTCCCTACTTCTTCCTGGAGAAAATCGGACTATTGCAGGTGATCATGTTAAAGACATTGCCAATCTTTGTGCAATTCATGAAATCAATGAGATGCAAGGGTCACAAATTCTTTGGCATCTTCATTTAAGGGGAAAGCATTGCAATGGTTTAGAAGCCTTGGAGCTGGTTCTATCACAAATTAGAATCAGCTATGTATAGCACTTCATGAGCAATTTGGAGAGAAGGGAGACAACTTGTCTCTTTTGGAGCAGCTGACAACCATCAAGAGAGCTCCCAATGAGCAGCTGACTGATTTCAACTTCAGATTTCAAAAGACTTGGGAGAGAATTCCAGTGGCGGATCGGACCAAAGCGTAGAAGGTGTTTTTCTCTACTATCTCAAAGCTCTAAATTCTGATATTTTTATGTTGATTCAATCCATGGGAGGCATAACTACCCCTATGGCTTATAGCATTGCCATTAGGGCTGAAAATTGTTTGATCCAAGTCGGCAAACTAGCCCCTAGACCTCCCATGCCATTGTTTCCAAGTTTAGAGAGTCCAAATACCAATCAAGCACCTAATTTGGCTCCTTCTCCCACTCCTAGAAATCAAAGTTCAAAAGAAGCTTCTACTTCATCTCCAAGTGCCCCAAATGAGCTTCAAGAAGTCATGAAGCAAATGCAAAACCTAGGCAATGAGTTGGTTACTTGTTATCCAAAATGTGCCCCACTCATTTTTTGTGGGTAACTCCTTGTGTTCTTGCCTCTCTTGTGCCTCAGTCCACATTTTTTGATTTTCAGCACTCAAGGCTTTCTGGAAATGCCACCATCGGATAGAGCTCTCTCGGCTTTCCAGAAAGGTAAAGTTTGCCTCCTAACTCCTTATATTTTTCAAGTTATGGCTCAATGCGGAGTTTTTTGTGGAAAATTTTCCCATTTGAGGCCCGCAACCAATAGGAAGCTACCACATGGCATCCGATCGGTGGAGCGTGGGGAATTTTGAAAAAATTTCCAAAGACAAAAAGAGGTAAAATTTGAAATTTTTTCCCGCCAATCCGTTTTTGGGCCGTTTTTGCCCTAAATCTTCAAACGATCATATCTTTTGATCCAGAGCTCAGATTTTCACGTTCTTTATATCATTAGAAAGCTATTAAAATTCTATACATCATTCCATGGTAAATTTATAATTTTGGTTCATTTTGGAGAGATAAAATGAAGAAATGGTTCTTGTATGTGTCCATGGCGAAATGACATTTCAACAACCAAATTTAATACTGAGAATGGGTCGTATTCTTCTTCAATATGGTCAAAAATGAAAGGGTATGGGTTTGTAAGGTCCTCCATGCTGTTTTAATGCATTTTCCATCAATGAGGAATGGGCTCCCATGTTTTTACGTTTTCTCTTTCTGGGCTCGACCCATTACCGTGTAAAAGGATTTGGCTCATTTCTTCATGGTTAAACACTTTTTGGCATAGAAAACTTCTTCTTTCACCTCCAAAGCAAGTGATAGTTGTAAGAATCAGACCTTTTTCAAGTATTGTAGCAAGTTTATACCTCTTTGAGGGTGGAATGCAAGAGATTTTTACATGGAATTGACAATGCAAACTCTGTGAATGCTTTTAGTCCTCTGTTTGTATTGTTTTACTTCATTTTAAGACCTCTAATTACATCTATCAGCTTGTGTATGTTTTCCCTTGTTGCATTTCATGAATTTGTATCTATTTACATGGCAAAAAATGTTTCACCACTCCTTTTGGTGCATCACCATCTTTAGTTTAGTTTCATTTTTGTATTTTTATTCCTGTCTCCTTGCAATCTAGGGTAGAATTAGGATTATAACCTCTGTAGTTGTGTAAAATATAAATCTAAATCAGAGGATTTTGAGGAACCAGCCTCTATTCTGGAGATTCCTCTCTCATTTTCATAAGTCCCACACTTGGAGAGAGGTTTCCATGTTGTGCAATCACACTGGATGCTCTAAACATCATTTAGAACCTTGATTTGCATCTAGGGGTGCTGTTGATTTGCAACAACAGTTTTGGCACGACAGTGGGACCTTAAAGGTCTCATTTTTATTGCATTAAAGGTGATGTGCATTTGCTGCGATTTTCTTACTTGAAAAGAGCTATAATTTACATATCCGGTGACTCCAAAGGGGAAGAATCAACTGGTTTCAGCAAAGTGCCGAAAACTCATGAGAAGAATCACTAAAAGGTCAAGAGATGGAGAAGAAGAGGTCTTGTTTGAATATATGTAGTTATCTCCAAGAGTAAGGAAAAGTGGGAGGAGAATCCAAAGGTCTCCATCTCCACCAAAAGAACTCTTTAAACTCCTCCACCTGGTAGGCCTTTCATTTAGTCAACAAGGGTTTTAAGACCAATTAAAATGGCACAAAACAACCCCTATGTCAACTTCACAGCAGCAGCCCACTTGCCCTCAATGCACAACATCAATTCCTATTGCAGCCTTGAAGAACATTCCCTACTTCATTGGAGAAAATCGGATCTCTGCAGGTGATCATGTTAAAGACATTGCAATCTTTGTGCAATTCATGAAATCAATGAGATACAAGTGGTTGCAAATTGGTGGCATCTTCATTCAAGGGGAAAGCATTGCAATGGTTTAGAAGCCTTGGAGCTGGTTCTATCACAAATTGGAATCAGCTTGTGTATAGCACTTCATGAGCAATTTGGAGAGAAGGGAGACAACTTTTCTCTTTTGGAGCAGCTGACAACCATCAAGAGAGCTCCCAATGAGCAGCTGACTGATTTCAACTTCAGATTTCAAAAGACTTGGGAGAGAATTCTAGTGGCAGTCAGGCCAACAGCAGAAGGTGCTTTTCTCTACTATCTCAAAGCTCTAAATTCTGATATTTTTATGTTGATTCAGTCCATGGGACGCATAACTATCCCTATGGCTTATAGCATTGGCATTAGGGCTGAAAATTGTTTGATCCAATCTGCAAACTAGCCCCTAGACCTCCCATGCCATTGTTTCCAAGTTTAGAGAGTCCAAATACCAATCAAGCACCTAATTTGGCTCTTCTCCCACTCCTAGAAATCGAGTTCAAAAGAAGCTTCTACTTCATCTCCAAGTGCCCCAAATGAGCTTCAAGAATTCATGAAGCAATTGCAGAAACCTAGGCAATGAGCTAGTCACTCTCAAGAGGTAGCAAGCCCAAGGTTTTAGACCTTCTTACCAGCCCCAAGCTCAGCCCAATGAGATAGTGATACCAACCACAAAGACCTCCTAATCCAGCTGCAAATATAAATCAAACAAGGCCTCCCGCCAATAGACCATTTCAGCCCTATAATCCAAATGGCATATCTTCCTCTAAGGCATTAGTGCCAACACAAAACAACATTGCTTAGGAGTATGATTGGTGCTTTCCATGCAATGAACCTCATAACCAATCCATGTGCTTCAATGGTGCTTTGAATCAAGCATTAATGGTGACAACTCATCGGCGTGGAGGGTGAGGGAAGTCAAGGAAACAACCAACAACAAGAAACATTCTAGCAGCAATCAGCTCCAAATGACACCACGTTGATAAATTGGCAAGCGAGAAGATTTTTGTGGCATGAATCAAACGGTCTCTCAAGGTGTGGCAGCTAAGACAAGGTCAAAAAGAAGGAATTTGGGTGAAGAACAGCCATTAGCTCCAACCAATCCACAACCTTCCATGGCTCCACAAATGGTTGGCAAGAAAAATCCAATTTCAAATGCACAAGGGCAGCTAAGAACAGCTCTAGACCAACTCAAATACGAGTTATTGCTGCCCACGTGCAAGGAGTGAATGTACAAGAAAAGGGAAAGTAAAGAGATCCTTCATCACCATTCAAGTATCATTGATCGGATGAAGAAGACAAATGTTAATATATCAATGTGGGAATCCATATCTATCCCGAGGCCAAAGAGATTTGCTACAAAGCTGGCATGAAGGGTGGCCAACTTTGAATCAGCAAGTTCGGATGCAAGAGAAAGTGCTCACAAATGCTCCCCTCACTGAGGGGAATCATGGAGGACAACAAGGTAAAATGTTGAAGACCCCTCCTTTCTATGTTTCATTAATCATTGGAAATCAGCTAGTGCACAATTGCATGATAGATTCCGGGGCAAGTAGCTCAGTGATGCCTAAAAAAATAGCTGATCAGCTAGGGCTCCAGTATGAAACCATATCCAAAGGGGTAGTGCAGCTGGATGGGATAACACTAACAATAGTTGGAGTGATTAGAAACTTGAGTCTTACCTTGCATGCATGTCCAAATGTTGTTGTTTTACAAGATGTATCGGTCATAAACCTTCCACCACTCTTTGCCCTATGCTTGTCAAGGGACTTTGAGCTAAGATTGAGGGATATTTGTCTGCTGATTGGTCATACATGCTGTTCAGAACGAGGTATGGAACTAAGCCTAGAATCAGTCTGAACCTATTGCAAACTTCCACATTGAGCCTTACACTCCAAGTCGATTAATGCCAATTGCTCAAAGCATTTGATATAGAAGATCACCCAAGCACCGATGAAGTGACACCAAGGTTGGAAGCATCCGGATCTAACTCTTTATGAATGGGCAAACAAGGTACATGCTTTTGATCCTTATCAAGAAGTAGAAGAATCGAGCTAGGGGTCTATTGCATACATGAAGAAAATCAGCCTATTCCAACATCACCAAGCCAAACCACAAGGATGACAATGAGGTATGGCAGCTGTTTTTGATGGATCAAGAAGTAGACAAGGTGCAGGAGGTGGAGCCATGCTTGTTTCACCTCAAGGAGTTAAGTACTATTCAGCTTTTAGATTTCAGTTTGCATGCTCTAATAACACTTTGCTGAATATGAAGCCTTGGGGCAAGGGATGCATTGGGCAATCACGAAAAAATAAAGAACTTACAAGTCTTTGGTGATAGTGAATTGATTGTAAATCAGGTCAAGGGACAACATGCTGCCAAGAATGATCTACTCAAGTGCTACAAGAATAACGTGTGGGACCTCATGGAAGATTTTGAGGGTTTTGGCATCAAATCCATTCCTAGGAAAGAGAATCAAGCTGCTGACAGGCTTGCAGCAGTAGGGGTAGCCTTTGACATTTGGAAAGCATTAAAAAGAAAAGGTACAACCAAACATCCACGTGATTGTGATGCCTTGGCCGGATAACAATGTCGGTTGGCAAGTATTTGAGAATGACCAGCAAATCATCCATTTCTTGTAATAAGAATCCGAGTTCACAGCTAAGAATCAAGAAAAACTGGAACAGCAGTATGGTGACCAAGTGGTACAGCTGAGAACTAACAAGTTACCCAAGGGACTTATCACTTTGGAGTCCATTTTTAATCCCAATGATCAGTTTAGAAAGGAGAAAGAAAACATTCAGGTCAAGAGAGAGGATTCAAAGTATCCATCTTGGTAGAAGAGAACAAACCATTGAAAATTGGAAAGATGACAACCGATCAAGAAAGGTATGAGTTCGTATATTTGTGTGTCAAGAGTTCCCTAATGTGTTTGCATGGAGCTATGAAGATTTGAAAGGTTTCAATCCCAACTTAGCTCAAAGCATACCATTGAATTGGATCCAAATACTAAGTCATAGGCAGAAACAAAGATTAGTCAATCCACACATAGATCCTTTCATGAGGAAAGAATTGGACAAGCTGATTGAGTCAAGAATCATATTCCCAATCAAGCATTCTAGTTGGGTTGCCAACTTGGTTCGATTAGAAAGAAGAGTGGAGAGATCAGATTGTGTGTTGATTTCAGAGACTTAAATAGAGCATCTCTCAAGGACCATTACCCACTCCCTTCCATGGAGCAAATCTTGCAAGTTGTGGTTGGCTCCGAGAGGTTTTCACTACTTGATGGCTACTCAGGCTACAATCAGATTATGGTGAAGGAAGAAGACCAGTTCAAGACAGCCTTCACAACCAAATGGGGGACTTTTGCATACAGGAAGATGCCATTTGGGCTGTCCAACGCTAGTGCTACCTTCCAAAGAGAAATGGACATGGCGTTCAAAGGTTTGATTAACAACGTGGTGCTGATTTACCTTGATGATATCACTGTTTTTTCCAAAAATGCAGCAGACCACCTCTCTCATTTGAGACAAGTTTTCACGAGGTGTAGGAAATTTGGAGTGTCTTTGAATCCTAAGAAGTGTATCTTTCTTGCACATGAAGGAAAGCTCCTTGGCCATATTGTCTCCAAAGAAGGATTAACAATTGATCCAGAGAGAGTCAAAGCCATAAGAGCACTACCATTGCCAAGCCACAAGAAAGCCCTTCAGAGTTTCTTGGGGAGGATAAACTTTGTTCGGAGGTTTGTCCCAGATTTTGTAGCCCTTGTCAAGCCCATCACCAAAATGTTAAAGAAGAGCATGGCTTTTAAGTGGATAGCAGAAGGCAAGGAGAGTTTTGAAGCAATCAAAGAAGCCATTTCTCAAGCACCAACTCTCATCAACCTGGACTTCTCCAAGGATTTCATCCTCTATGCATTTGGAGGTAATGACACTATTTTTGCCATTTTGGTACAGCAGAACAAGGATAATGATGAGTAGCCAATTGCCTTCTTCAGCCAGAGCCTAGATGACTATGAGGTGAAGTACTCTTTTATTGAGAAGCATGTGCTGGCAGTAATCAGAAGCTTGAAGAAATTCAAGCATTTAGTCTCAAACAATAAGGTCCAGTTGCTGGTCTCACATGCTGGGGTTAAGGAATTCCTTCTCAACAAAGATTTGAACGAGAAAAGGGCAGGTTGGATCACCGTGTCATGGAGTATGACATTGAGATCAAAATCACCAAGCTGGTAAGAGGAAAAGATTGTGTGAGCAGCTGGTTTTGGGAAGCAAAAAGAAGCATGCAATGAAGGAGAGGTTGTTTTGACAATTCAAGACAGCCATGAGCCATGTGGCACTCAACAAGAAAACAATGCTGCCCCCACTCCTTGCTGGACCCAAGGTATAATGCACTTCCTAAGCACATGCCTATGCCCTCAGGAGATGAACAAGACCCAAAGAAGACATTTCAGATTGCAAATGGGCTATCCCATATGCCATTGTTGATGGAGTTTTGTTCAAGAAAGATGTGAATGGAGTCTCTTTGAGATGCATTAGCACAAATCAGATTCATAGGGTGTTGGAAGAGTTACATGGTGGATCAGTGGTGGTCATTTTGCACCGAGAGTGATAGCTCTAAAAATCATGAAGTCTGGTTATTATTGGCCTAAAATTTTTAGTGATTGCTATGCATGGATCAAGAGGTGTAAGAATTGTGCATTCTTCACAGGAAAGAGAGACTTGCTGCCCTTCCATTGCATCCAATCTCAGTTGACCAGCCATTCATGCAATGGGGTTTGGACTTCATTAGATTCATTAATCCTAATTCAAGTCAAGGGCACAAATGGATTTTGACAGCCACGGACTACTTCACCAAGTGGATTGAAGCAGTAGCACTCAAAGAAGCAAATGAGTCCAACATCTTAGACTTTTATGAGGGGATAGCAACCAGATTTGGTATACTGCTACAATAATTTCCAGATAATGCATTGGCATTCATTGGATCCAAGGTGACTGAGTGGGCTGTCAAGAACGGGATCTACCTAAGCACTTCATCAAACTATTACCCTCAAGGTAATGGCCAGGCCGAGTCTACAAATAAGAACTTGTTGAGGATCATTAGGATGACTCTTGATGAGAATCAGAGGTCTTGGCATACCAAACTGAAATTAGCCTTATGGGCTGATAGGATAACTCCCAAGAGATCCACGGGTAACTCTCCATTCAAGCTTGTTTATGGAAGAGAGGCAATCTTTCCCATGTCACTTGAGTTGCCAACATTGAAACTCATGAAGCAATTAGAGTTGCTAGAGTTTGAGCCCATGGAGGTGAGATATGCAGAGTTGATGGAGCTGGGAGGTCAGAAATTAGGCATCCCAAGCAATGGAAAATGATCAAACTTTGATCAAAAAGAATTTGATAGGAAGGCAAAGGATAGATCTTTTCGGGTTGGAGATCTAGTGTTGAAATGGGATGTGGATAGAGTAAAACGGAAGGCATTCAAAATTTGATGCCATTTGGAGTGGCCCATACATGGTCACGAAGTGCAAGAACAACAATGCTTTCCAATTGGCCTCATTGGATGGTGAAGAACTCGCAGATTCAGTCAATGGAATGTATCTCAAGTTTTGCTTCCAGAGGGAAATTTACCACCTTGTAAATATTAGATTAGATTTTCATTCCTCTAAGTGCTTTGCACATTGTTTCTTATAGGTTAATTTTGCTTTCCCTAAGTGCTTTGGCACAACTTGCTCTCCTGGAGATGTTTTGTAGTCCTTGCTTCCATCATGTGATATTCCGTCTTCCTCCTTGCACATTCTAAGTCGGTTGACATTCTAAACAGAATATTTGATGACTCCATGCCCAATGGACTACTTGAGCAACTAGTATTTTCATCTACAGTGCGAGATGACCCATCCGAGTCGCCAAAATTGTTATCCAAAATGGTGCCCCTGACTCATTTTTATGGCTAACTCCTTGTGTTCTTGCATCTCTTGTGCCTCAGTCTACATTTTTTTTTTTCGGGCACTCAAGGTTTTCTCGGAAATGGCACCATCAGATAGAGCTCTCTCTCGGGTTTCGAGAAAGGTAAAGTTTGCCTCCTAACTCCTTATATTTTTAAAATTATGGCTCGGTGGAGTTTGTGTGGAAATTTTTCCCATTTGAGGCCCACAGCCAATAGGAAGCTGCCACGTGGCATCCGACCAGCAGAGCGTGGCGAATTTTTGAAAAATTTTCCAAAGACAAAAAAGAGGTAAAATTTGAAAATTTTTCCCGCCGAACCGTTTTTGGGCCGTTTTTGCTCTAAATCTTCAAACGATCATATCTTTTGATCCAGAGCTCAGATTTTCACGTTCTTTATATCATTAGAAAGATGTTAAAATTATCTACATGATTCCATGGTCAATTTATAATTTTGGTTCAGTTTGGAGAGAGAAAATTCAAATACGGTTCTGGTACGTGTCCATGGCCAGAAATGACATTTCAACAACAAAATTTAATACAGAATGGGTCGTATTCTTCTCCAATATGGTCAAAAATGATAGGGTATGGGTTTGTAAGGTCCTCCATGTTTTTTAATGCATTTTCCATCAATGAGGAATGGGCTCCCATGTTTTTACATTTTCTCTCTCTCCGGGCTCGACCCATGCACTATAAAAGCGATTTGGCTCATTTCTTCATGGTTGAACACTTTTTGGCATAGAAAACTTCTTCTTTCACTTCCAACAAGTGATAGTTGTAAGAATAAGACCTTTTTCAAGTATTGTAGCAGGTTTATACCTCTTTGCGGGTGGAATGCAAGAGATTTTTACATGGAATTGATAAAGTCAAACTTTGTGAATGCTTTCAGTCCTCTGTTTGTATTGTTTTACTTCATTTTAAGACCTCTAATTACATCTATCAGCTTGTGTATGTTTTCCTTGTTACATTTCATGAATTTGTGTCTATTTACATGGCAAAAATGTTTTAGCACTCCTTTTGGTGCATCAGCATCTTTATTTTAGTTTCATTTTTGCATTTTAATCCTGTCTCCTGCAATCTAGGGTAGAATTAGGATTAGAACCTTTGTAGTTGTGCAAAATATAGATCTAAATCAGAGGAGTTTGAGGAACCAGCCTCTATTCTAGAGATTCCTCTCTCATTTTCACAAGTCCCACGCTTGGAGAGAGGTTTCCATGTTGTGTAATCACACCGGATGCTCTAAACATCATTTAGAACGTTGATTTGCATCCAGGAGTGCTTTGCTGATTTACAACAACATTACTCTCAAGAGGCAACAAGCCCAAGGTTTTAGACCTTCTTACCAGCCCCAAGCTCACCTAAAGGTAGCCATACCAACCACAAAGACCACCTAATCCAGCTGCAAATATGAATCAAACAAGGCCTCCCCGCCAATAGACCATTTCAAGTCTGCTACAATCCAAATGTCATATCTCGCCTCTAAGGCATTGGTGCCAACACAAAACAACATTTTTCAGAGTATGACTGGTGTTTTCCATGCAATGAACCTCATAACCAATCCATGTGCTTCAATGGTGCTTTGAATCAATCATTAATAGTGACAACTACTATTGTGGAGGGTGAGGGCAGTCAAGGAAACAACCAACAATAAGAAACATTCCAACAACAATCAGCCCCAAATGACACGACGTTGGTAAATTGGCAAGTAGAGGATTTTTGTGGCATGAATCAAGAAGTTTCCCAAGGTGTTGCAGCTAACACAAGGTCAAAAAGAAGGAATTTGGGTGAAGAACAACCATTAGCTCCAACCAATCCACAACCTTCCATGGCTCCACAAATGGTTGGCAAACAAAATCTAATTTCAAATGCACGAGGGCAGCCAAGAACAACTCCTAGACTAGCTCAAATACCGATTATTGCTGCCCACGTGCAAGGAGTGAATGTACAAGCAAAGGGATAGCAAAGAGATCCTTCATCACCATTCAAGTATCATTGATCGAGATGAAGAAGACAAATGTTAATATATCAATGTGGGAGTCCCAATATATCCTAGGCCAAAGAGACTTGTTACACACCGCCATGAAGGACTGCCAACTTCGAATCAGCAAGTTCGGGATGCAAGAGAAAGTGCTCACAAATGCTGCCCAGCCTGAGGGAAATCATGGAGGACAGCAACGTAAAATGTTGAAGCCCCCTCCTTTCTATGTTTCATTAATCATTGGAAATCAGTTAGTACACAATTGCATGATAGATTCTGGGTAAGTAGCTCAATGATGCCTCGAACAAATAGCTGATCAGCCTAGGGCTCTAGTATGAAACCATATCCAAAGAGGCAAAGTGTAGCTAGATGGGACAGCAAAGAAAACAATTGGGGTGATTAGAAACCCGAGTCTTACCTTGCATGCATGTCCAAATGTTGTTGTTTCACAAGATGTATCAGTCATAGACCTTCCACCACTCTTTGCCCTATGCTTGTCAAGGGACTTCATAGCCAAGATTGGGGGATATTTGTCTGCTGATTGGTCACACATGTTGTTTAGTACAAGGTATGGAACTAAGGCTAGAATCAGTCCGAACCTATTGCAAACTTCCACATTGAGCCTTACACTCCAAGTCAGATCAACGCCAATTGTTCCAGCATTTGATCAAGAAGACCACCCAAGCATCGATGAAGCTGACACCAAGGTTGGGAGCATCCTAGATCTAACTCTTGATGAATGGGAAAACAAGGTACATGCTTTTGATCCTTATAAAGAAGTAGAAGAATCGAGCTAGGGGTCTATTGTATACATGAAGAAAATCAGCCTATTCCTAACATCACCAAGCCAAACCACAAGGATGACAATGAGGTATGGTAGTTGTTTTTGATGGATCAAGAAGTAGACAAGGTGCAGGAGGTGGAGCCATGCTTGTTTCACCTCAAGGAGTAAGGTACTATTCAGCTTTTAGATTTCAGTTTGCATGCTCCAATAACACTGCTGAATATGAAGCCTTAGTGCAAGGATGCATTGGGCAATCAAGAAGAAAATAAAGAACTTGCAAGTCTTGGTGACAGTGAATTGATTGTAAATCAGGTCAAGGGATAG
>CM031235.1:277848703-277907411 GCA_018340775.1 Taxus wallichiana var. yunnanensis | reverse complement strand
GTGCATATATCGCCAAGCCTGGTGACTATGCTATGCCCTCGGGACGATAATAAGGACAAATGCAATTTGAAATGACGAACCAGCTTTACCTCAAAGCTAACAAAACTACGCCAGCAGCATGGGCTACGTACTCATCCACCACAAAGTGACTTCAACGAGGAACCGAAAGCGATACAATCACCTTTCCCGAATCCAGATTTTTTTTTCGGGCTTCGATGCCTGCTATTTTCCATAAAACTGGATGTGTCGAGGTACTTAGAGACCATGAGCAAGAACATGCCCGATCAATGTTTTGGTCAGGGAAGAAATCATCAAATGACACCTATCTCCCGTGCCAGCCTTCAACAAGTCCTCATAACTCAAGTTCTATATGAATTCCTACGTTGTATACACTACAACATCGTGAGAATTTCGAGGCCCGGCTCGAAATGGGAATAGCCGCTATGCTGAGTCAAAATATAGCGAATACTACCCAGAGCTAAAGCTCAAGAACAACATCCCCCAGTTCTCAAAAATCAACGACGCCTTCTTCTATGAGGTGATCTTCCTGTTGAGGCCAAATATGAGACATGGTCGAACTAGCCCGAGTGTGATCACTGTCACAAAGAAGTGGGGAGCATTGTTCACATAGTTTCCCACATTCACATATCTCAGGGTGGTGAATTTCAAGGTGAACCGACAAAGCTACCAAGGTATGAGGCCCAAGTCGATTCTCTTGAAGTTGTCAAGCGCAATCCATCACATACCATGAGAAATGGGCATGAAGAGAAAGAAGGGAGTAAACTCCATTCCCCTTAAAAGTGGGCCGATCATACACTGCACTACACTCGGCCCAAAAGCACGGAAATGTGAAGCGCTCGAGCTTGATTACTAAATCTGAAGCATAACTTCCTTGGGCCAATCAGGCCTACCTTCTACTGTCTACGAGTTTCCTCCTAAGGGCAAAATTGATCCATCTCATGTTACCGGGATCGAGGACATTCCTACATCAACCTAACACATGAAATAGACATCGTGTGAAAGGATCACTACCTGGATGGCTCTGTGAGGAGATCGTCCATTATGGCATATGCCATCGCTCCAAAAGGATTTCAAGAGCTCCATCAAGAAATTGATCAAGTTACCTCTGACACAGATTTCGGGACGATTAGCCGTTCGTAGAAGATCGGCAGTAAAGCCAAGGTGCCAAAGACCATTCAACAGAAAGGGTCAAGTTTCCACGTTGGCAAAAGACACCAAAATTGGTGCAAAAAAATGGTCTCACCTACCTAGGTAGAGTTTTACTACTTCTCCTTCAGGTGAGCACCTCCAAGAACGGCCCATGCACCGAAAGGAAAAGGAAAGGGATAAGGAGGAGAAACCAAGCTAAACAGGAAGAAACTCGAAAGCCCTCCTACTACTTCCACGAGAAGCAAGTAGTGGGACTCCGGTGTCTCTAGGTAGTTGAAGAAGAGACCACCAAAGTTTCAATGGATACATCCACTCGTAGGATGTGGTCAAGCCCGATAACTACCGAGATACCCACCATTCCTTCTTCCACTCCTTCTCCTCCCCTTTCATTTGAAGCATCTATTCCAATGGATGTTTCTTTATCTCCCTTCTCTCTCCCTTCCATCTCCCACCTCTTTCCTCTTCTCCCTCTCTTGTGGATGTCACCCTAGTGTTTCCTCCATCCCATTATAGATCCTTTCCACCTCCATGACCTTTTCTTCCTCGTAGTAACGCGCAGGGCCCCATGGCTCAACAACGTGTTGGACTCTTTATTGATGCCACCACCGAAGTGTCTCAACGCGTTCTTCCTATGGCCTGTGCAGTTGCCTTCCCGCCTCACTCATGTTTCTTCTTCCATTCCCTCTACTCCTCTCCCATAAGTCCAAGATGGATTTCTCGACCATTTGGGTCAACACAATAGTAAAGGTTCCCCATCATACCCATGGACTTCTCCGTCATTCCAAAGAAGGGACCCATGAAGCATAAAGATATAACTCACTTCTCTAAGAGTACTTCAAGGGAGAGAGTCATGGAGATTGCATATCCGGATCCCACCAAAGAAAAGAAAGATATGTCTCCCACAGATTTCATAAATGTGGAAACCTCATCCGAAATCCTATGTAAGGAGAAGGCCTTATCTGCTGTAGATGCTCTCTGTAAAAAGATTCAAGAAGCAAAAGAGGAGAAGAGAATACTCAAGGAGCAAAACAAACATCTCCTCCAAGCTTTGCAGAGAATGGGCAACGCTCCTCCTATCATCAAGCCGCCCGAACCTACTCAAGTTCTCAGTACCAGATAAGATAAAATGAATACACCAAGATTGGTGAATAAAGCATGGCAAGTATCCTCCCTCGGATAGAGAGATCCTCAGAGATAAAGTGAGGAAATATTCAAGAAATTCATAGGGCTCTACCAGGTATAGATCAAGCAAACAAGGAGCTACAAGCAAGAGCACTTTCCCTCTCCGAGGAGTTGGAAAATGCCATGTTGCAACATGAAACATTCCAAGCAATGGATAACGCTCCGCCGACGACCTATTAAAGGTCAGCGATCATTGATCACCTGTGGAGCACATAATAAAGCTCTTTGCCACCTTAGATTATTAGGTCGATAAAATGGAATATATCACCGGAGAGGATAGATAAAATCAAGGATGAAGCCCTCGGATGTAAAATACAACATGGAGGAGACATTTACAAAGAGATGTCTCCAGGGATGCTAGTAAGTGAATCATTCACCTTGGAGAGAGGTGGACGATACAATCCAGCTCTTCAAGGCTATCACAACCCAAGGTTTGGTGCCAAAGGTCACTTTTGACCGAGAATCAATCAATAACCTTCCCTCGCTGGCGCATGCGATTTCATTACGGCTTCCCTGATTGATGTATGTGAAGAGTACGCTCAAGCTACCTGACAACCTCAAGACTCGAAAAGAAACTTGTGAAGTTATTGGTGAACATTTCAAGGGTCCAGCATCATAATCAACTTCTATGACAATAATCCCGATCAAGTAAGTTTATGGAATATGAGCTCGAGTGTCACATTGCTCTCTCCGATCAGAAGCAAAACACTCTACGGCATTTAACAAGAGATGATGAGGAGTAGTTTCCTCCTCATGTATACGCTTTTGATAAATTTTTGTAAAAAAATATTTAAAAAGTATGTTGGCATTTACGACGATACATCATCCATGTTCGCATCATGGGATGTGCCATCCAAAACTTGCCCAAAGTCAACTTTGACTTTTTACATATTTTGTAAATATCTTGTAAGATATTTTGTAAATAGTGGTTGGTTTGTTTTTGTCTTCTTTCTCCTTCTCCTTCTATAAATACTGGAATACTTGTTGTATTCCGGTGGACATTTTTGTATGAAAAGAGAAGTGAAGAGAGGAAGACTTTGTGCTTTCTTGCAATGTAACGAAGAAATATTAATATATATGTTTAGACTTTGTGCTCAACATATGTATTGTTGCATTAGATCTGTCTTAAGTTAGATCTATGCTTTTATTCTATTAGATTCATTCCTTTATTATCTTCATATGTTCATCAGTATTGCTTTATTTGTTTATGCAAGTAAGTTTGGATCTGCATTTACTACCATCCCAAAGCATAAACCTTCCGACCTTTCTGTCTTCGAATTCTTTTATTTTCTTCCTTCGAGATCTATCTTCCTTCGTTCCTTCCTTTTTTTTTGTTCGCCGTTGTTGGAACTACCTCTACTGGGGGATGAGATCCCAAACCCCCTAAAGTTAGAATAGTGTATATTTGCATAGATTCCGCCTGCACACGATATAATAAAGCAATAAGAAAAGCTGGGCTATTGCTTGTCTCAAAGAGGGGCTATGCCCTCGCACACTGCTGGCTCTGTTTCCCACGACTCCGCCTAACCGATAGATTTTTGGACCAGTCAGGTTTTGGCGACTCTACTAGGGATCGAACTAAGGAAAAATAAAACCTCGTGAAACTCACTACTAGTTTGCAAAATTTAACTCTTTGTTAAAATTAAATTTTGCATAGTAAGTGATCAAATCGAAAATTTCCTTATATAAATCCATAGATCCTGGACCATATGGGGAGATTTTAGTTCACTCGAGTTTTTACAAAAACTTGTATATTCTCGTAGATCCGAGATTGTGATATTTCATGTTATTTTCAAAACCTTGCAAATTCAGGTCAAAGATCCAAAAATCAGCTTTTATAAATTTAACTCCACTTTTATCCTTATTCATCTTTATCTGTAAAACCACAATCGGTTGTTTTTAAAGAGGATAAAATTTAAATATTAAAAATTACATGCCGCTGATTTTTTCCTTAAAAAAAAAAAATCAGCAAGTACAAACAAAAAGATTGGGCTGTGAATCTACTCTTAATTGTCATGGATCTAAACAGTACACTCGGTGGGTGAACAATTTACTCATGGTAGAAGAGCTCATGGAGAAGTTGATCTAATCTTTAATCTACTTCAAAGGCACAATTTTAGTATCACTCCAAAGCCACCAGTTCACATCACTAAGTTCAGTGGATCGATTAGCAAGAAGTGTCTCACCTCCATAAAAGAGCTAGATTTCACAAAGTGCCTCGACATTGATTTGTAGTGCTCTTTTACTAAGTGGAACCACACTCCCTACTCTGTGTTATTTTTCCCACTTTTCAAATGGCAATAAATCTACTTGTACCATGGGGAAATGCCATGGGTCCTTTAGCACTGCCACATCCACTCAACCCCCTCCCTCACGGAAATCGCAAAAATTTCCCAAAATTTGATGGGAGCGGAAATCAAAGCACGGATGCGCATATTGCTACATTTATTATGTCATGCAAAAGATTCTCGGACGCGTGACTCATGAGGATGTATTGCACGTCTTTTTCTGGAGACCTGCAAGGGCCTCGCAATGTGAGTGGTTCCGTGCATTTACCAACCGGATCCATCATCACCGCTTGGGCCACATTACGGAGATTGCATTCAAGATAGATATAAGCCTTCGTAAGATGCATTCGCGTTACTATCACGAATCACCACATGAAGAAGGAAGCCAACAAAACCATGAACGATTTTATCACCCAATTCAATTTGCTAATCAATCATGTGCCACCTATCATGTTGTCACAACATTAGAAAATCAAAAGTATTTCTTTGGAATGTAATGAGTTTCGAGAGTAAGTTTTTACTTTTACAAGAACAAATACCTACCTTGGTCCTCACTCAAGCTGCAACCATTGGCAGAAGACAACCTTCTTATATCCGGTGAGTTAAGACATGAACCATCAAAATCAAAGGCTTGAACTTCTTCTCAAAGCTACCTCATCGGATCTAGTATTCCAGGAGAAGATGGTGAATGACTTGGCTCTCATTAAAGAATCAATTGGCTCAAACATCGGCATCTGCTCCTGCACCGGGATATCCCACTGAGGAACTCACTCCCAATAACGCCCCCCAAAGGCCACATTTGTTTGCTCGCTTCTCCAAGGTTAGCAATTAGAAGCTCCCTTCTGTTAATGCTTCGTTGAGATCGAAGAAGATGATACAAATTATGAAGAACCTTCACGCAAGGCGAAGATGATCAAGATGCTCGGTGAACCAACTGGTGACTCTACTACTGGGTATATGGAATTTGAAGATGAGGAATCTAATGAAGAAGAGAGGGTACCCAAGGGTATGCAAGTGGACAATCATACATAGTTTTCACTGGCAAGCTAGTAAGGGAAAGAAGCAAAGATGGCTGCCGAAAACTAAAGGAAAGGTTGTGGTAGCTCACCGCCAACGATCGCTAAAAGAGTAATCCCCTTCCCCGCTCAACCTCCCGTTAAACCTGATGTAAAGAAATCTATTCGCCCTATTTCTCCCTCTAAATCACCCTTCCTCCAATTCCATAAAGACCAATAATCCTCCTCCAAAAATTTGAAACAAAGGACTCATTCCTTCGTTAGCGCAACCCTTGGTCGCATTCTCGATATAATCGATCATGCCAAAAAGACCAAGATCCAGTGATGTCTAAAGTCGAGTACCTTCTACCCAACCTGCAGTAGCTTGTAAGATTAACTAAGTATATCCAAAGCTGTGGTGCCATCCTTTCTCCTCGCCTTCCCAAAAGGAATTCTTCCCCATTCCTCCCACGCCTCTCATAAACGTCACCCTGACTCCTCTGCATTAGGGAAAATTGAACCTTTTTTACCTATCTCTCCTTATCAATGGTCATAAACTAAGAAACCAGAGATAATTGATTCTAGAGCTTCTAACAATGTTATGCCAGAATGGCTGCCCATGCTTGGGCCTCACACTTACTAAACCTTTGGCAGACGCTACTCCACGGAAACCAAATGCACCATTGATTGGTTAGATTAAGGATGCGCAGCTTGCATTTTGCAGCAGAATTTCTAGAAAAGGGTAAAAATGACTATTCTCGTAGCTGATATTCTAGCAAGCAAAGATATGGTATATTGCTAGGAGGAGATTCTATAAAGAAGTTGGTGGGGAAATTCATAATGGACTGGTCCAAAGCTAGGATCCTCACAAAGGAGTGATGTGGACATTGGAACTAGAATCACAAAAGAAAATCTAGTCACCAACTCCGATGACCCTAAGGCTCTGATTCTTTTGAATCATCGTGGATGGAAATTACTCGTGTCCACCGACTCAAATAAATGGACATTCTCCCTCTAAAAGAGGATCTCAACAAAGTATGGACATTACGGTTTGATGGAAGCATGTATCAGCAAGCTTGGATGCGGCAATGGGGTTGTTCTGAAGTATTCTCGAGGAGGAGATTTTCTCTTTTCTTTCAAGTTGTAGTTCTTTAATACAAATAATATTGTCGAGTATGAATCTCTTGTTATTTGGCATGCAAGCCTGTAAAAGAGAAGGGAATCAAGAATCTAAAAGTGCAAGGTGATGCTTTGGAGCTAATCACAATCAAGTAAAAGGGATATATCAAGTAAAGAATGATCAACTCGCAGACACTACCGTAACGCAAATGATGGGATAAAGCATCAAAGAGTTTGATGCTTTCTCAATCAAATCCATTCCGCATGAGCTCAAAATGACATGGTTGATTCATTAGCTGTCTCAACCTCCCTCATGCTCCCTCATCTAGGGTTAAAAATAGATACATATACCTATTGGAGGTGGTTCTTCGCCCAAGTGTGCGAGATAATTCACACCACTCGCAAGTGTTCAATGATGACAACCAACTTATCACTTTTTATAGAAAGCTAACAATTTCAAAGAACTTCATTTCAATGGATCAACTTCTGCATGTCGTGAGTCTCACCGTCAAGCACACAAATCTGAAAAAGAAACAAATGATACAGTACTCAAAGGAAATAAAATTTTGAAAGGTTTAGTTTCTTAGAATGATTATTTGATCATCATGACCGCTTTTGTCAAGAACAAGCGGCGGGATGATCCTTCCTCTTCTCTCGAAACCCGAATCCATCAACTGCACTTCGGCTGGAACATCCTCGCTCGTTGAATATCGGAAGTGTTATGCGCCCAAGGAAAAGTGAAAATTTGTTAAGTTGCTGAAAAAGTACATGGATGTATTAGCATGGTCTTATGTTGATCTTGAGTCTTTCAAGCCAAAGGACATTTGGCATGACATCCCACTCAAGGATGATGTCAAACCTTTCGCCAAAAGCAGAGGCATTAAAACCCAAAATATCAAGTACCATCTAGGTCAAAATTCGTAAGATGTTGGATGCAAGAATTAATTTTCTAATTCATCATAGTACACTCGGGGTCACAAATATTGTTCCTATGCGCGAAGAAGAATGGCTAGATACGATATGCATAGATTTTCGCAACTTGAACCAACCATCATTAAAGGATAATTATCCACCGCCAATAATGGATCAAGTGCTACAGGTAGTAATCGTTCATAAATGTTGTCTATGTTTGATGGTTTTTCTAGCTACAATAAAATTCAAGTCACACTCGAAGATCGCCTCAAAATAAAGATTCACCATCCCTTTGGGTACCTTCACCTACAAGAATGCTGGATGTCATTCGGTTTGATCAACGCCGGTGCCACCTTCCAATGAGAAATGGACTTTGCATTCAAAGGTATGATGGGAAAGGTCATCATTTTACCTAAATGACATGACCATGTTCTCTAAGAAATGGAATGATCATTGCGGTCATTTGGAACAAGTCTTGATCAGATGCCGAGAACACAGGATTTCACTAAATCCCAAAAAGTTAGTTTTTGGGGTCACTGAAGGAAAGTTGCTAGGACATGTCATTAGAAGAGAAGGACCTAAGATAGATGTCAAAAGAGTCAAGGCTATTCAAAGCCTCACTTTGCCTACAAGCAAGATTGGTGTTCACTCTTCTTCGGAAGGTAAATTTTCTTAGACGCTTTGTTTCCGATTTTGCACGAGAAGACGTCATATATCTAATATGATGAAAGGATCCCAAACATTCAAATGGATTGAGGAAGGTAAGACATCATTTCAAGACATAAAAACCTTCATCGCTCATGCTCCTATTCTCGGTGTGTGCCCCGATTTCAAAGCAAATATTTCATCATGTACAAAGCATGCATCTCGCGACATCTTTGATCGGCTATCTTGATGCAAAAGAACTCTAGGGATATTGAATCCCGATTGCTTTCATGAGTTCTCCTCATAAGCCTCACAAACTAAAGATGTCACAATTGGAAAAGCATGCCTTCATCGTGGTAAAAGTAGTCAAAAGTTTCGCATTACTACATTTCGAATTCTCATACAATAGTACTTGTTCTAGACACGGTTGTTAAGTCGATCATGACTCAACAGGAGTTAGGGAGCTTACAAGGGAATTGGATCATAAAGGTTCAAGAATACGATCTAGACATTAGACCAACAAATTTTGTAAGAGGTAAAGGCCTATGTCAGCTAATGGCTGAAAATAAAGACCCAGAGGTACCTGAGGAGCAAGATACTCATGTTGATGGAAAATAAAATGAACTAGAGAAAGTGGATTCTTTACCCATGGTTCTGTTTATCGCAACCAACGCATTTAATGGTATTTTGACATAGCATTCTTCCTCACCAATGTTGAGTGCCAAACTCACCTAACCACCAAGGAAAACCGAGTGGTAAAGCTCGATCCACAAGATATGTCATATGGGATGATGGATTGTACAAACGCTGGGAATTGATGGTGTTTTCCTATGATGTGTTTATAAGTCGCAAAGAGATAACATTTTTAAAGAGTTTTCATGACTTAGCCTATGGTGGTCACTTCTCCTCATCCGTGATAGACATAAGATCATTCATGCTGTGTACCATTGGTCGACGCTGCTTTCAGGATATGCCCACCGGGTAGCAGTGTGAGCTTGCAACTAGCTTGTTGGCAAACCAAAATCAAGCCACGCATTCCCCTCAAGCCCATCATTATTGACGAACCATTCAGGCAATGGGAATTGATTTCATGGAGCACTCAATCCTCAATCGAGTGTCGACATAAGTTACTTCCTAAAAGTAATGGATTACTTCACGAAATGGGTGGAGGCCATACCTATTAAGCATGCCACTTCTAAATTTGTTTCAACTTCATCAAGGAAAATATTATTCGAGATTTGGCATTCCACACAAAATAGTTGCATGACAACGCTCTCCAACTTCTCTTCATGGAAAGTTATTGGTTTTTGCTATGGATACAGAATAACTCGCGCATGCCTCTTATTATTACCCTCAAGGAAATGGTCAGGCCGCAGAATCTAGCAACAAGAACTCCTGTAACTATCATACGGAAGCTAGTTGATGAAAACGAAGCGGTCCTAGCACAAATCATTATATGATGTGTTGTGGGGGATCATTCACCCAAATATGTCTCTCGGTATGTCACCTTTCTAGGTGTTGTATGGGACCGATGCTGAAATTCCTATCTCTCGTAACTTCCCGCTCGCACTTGGCTCGAGCAATCGAAGATGAAACTTTCAGAGTTTTCTGAAAAGAGGATTATGTACCTAACGGAACTTGAAGAAAAGTGAGTGAAGGTGGTCAACAAGATCACCGAACATCAGATTCAAGTCAAGAGGTTGTTCGACAAGAAAGCTAGGTAGAGAGATTTCCAAGTAGGAGATCTTGTCCTTTTATGGGACAAAGAGAGAACCGAAAAGTATGCATGGTAAATTTTGACTCTCTTTGGAGAGGGCCATACAAGATCAAGTAGCTCAATGGAGAGAATAGTTTTTATCTCTCATATCTAGATGGAACCAAGCTCCCACTTCCATATAGCGGGAAGCACCTGAAGATCTTCGAAGTAGAGCTTGTTCTCTCTTTTACAATTAGCAGCTTGTGTGTTTGCTTTTTGTTTATTGTGTGTTCCCTTCTTTCCCTTTTTAAATTACCCTTGTTTTTGACTCTCTGTAACACAATGGATAGGCACATGAAAATATGGGATTCTCTACCCTTAACTTTCACTTAAGGATAGTCCCCGTAAAGAGAAAAGCTGTTATCCTGTAAAATTGACAAGGGAAATTTTACAGGTAACCATACCAAAATTTCTATTTTGGTCCCCTGAGGAAGTTTGTTGATGTTCAAAATGGCCTAAAACTCCCTCCCGAAAATCAAGTTTTAAAGAACTTAGCCATTTTCAGCTTTTCTACATCATGCAAGAAATGTTGTGTCAACATCATGAAATATGTGCCCCTTTAAAAATCCCTTTGGCACCCAAAATGACATGTCAACATCAATGAAGTTACACCCCTTTGGCATAGGAAATGACATGTCAACATTATTAAACATGCGCCAAAAATGTGCGCTAAGGCATGGGAAGCGGTATGTCAACATACCAAAATGTGCGCTAAGTAAATTTTCCTAAGGTGTTAGAGATATCATGTTAACATCATGAAATGCATGCTAAGGCGCTGAAAGTATTATGTCAATGCCAATGAAATTGTGCCAAGGCACATTTAAACCCATGTCAACACTCTAGATTGTGTGCCAAAGAAAGTTGGTGAAATAATTAATGTCCAGGTTTTCTATAAATAGGTGCTCAACACCTGTCATTTTCATGAATTGAAAATTGTGAAAAGTATTTCTTTGCACCTATTAAATATCCATGCCACCCCCGCATGCCGCTTTTTTGAGTTTGTGGACCCCAACATCGTCCTTCATCCTTTATAAAACCGGGTAAGTGGCTTCTATCGTCCTTGTTGTTATGGCTTTTGTTTCTTGGTTATGGTTAGGTTTTAGGGTTGTTATAAATCTAAAAAGGTTAAATCTAAAAATGAAAAACCTAACAATCCATAACCATCTGGAAGCCCCTTTTCCTCTCCTTCCAGATCTACAAATCTGGAAGGCCCCTGCCTCTGAAAACCTAAGGCCTTTTCCCTGCTATTATCTTGTTGCACATAAAACCTCTCTTTACCATTTGAAAAAACCAAAAAGAGAGAAGGAATCAAAGAAAGTGAAAAATCATCTAAACTTTGGCACACTATCCTTTCATGTTACACCTCCTCGCATTGCGCCTTAAAGACACCGAGCCCACTTCTGCAACATATCTCTAACCTACACCCAGTATAATAACACTTAGCAACTTTGTAAGGGCGCAGCACATCCTGCACAACATCAACATTAGATGTTGTGTGCTCCAAATCCATGCCAAGCACTTTTCCTTTAAGCGCATTGATATCCTTTTCGCAACATATTCTAATATTATGCCTTTGGCGCACCTATAAGCATACATGCAACACTATCCTTTCACCGCCTAGCTAGAGAAAATTTCCTAAGGTGCAAAGATATTCCCTAACATCAACATGGCATGTTGTATGTCGTAAACCTACGCCAAACGCTTTTTCCCTCGCGCTACCTTCCGTCATGCAAAACTTTCAAAAGTGCACCCTTTATAACCTCAACGTAACTTTCTCCCCGTCAACACAAGCGCACCTTTTTCTATGTCAACATCCCCAAAAGTGTGCCTAGCCTTTTTAAGCCTCTGCAGCATGTTGTGAACTTGCACCTTGCGCCCTAAGCCTTATAATTACTCATTCTTCTTTCTGCAAGCTTTTATTATGAATAACATGACGGTTGACATGGATCTTCTATGTTGGACCTCATTTATCCTTTCAGTAGAACAACAACAGCCATCCTTGAGCTCACACATGTCTTCATCAAGCAAAAATCCAACAAAGTCTAAAGGAAAAGCAAAGTTGACAGAACAAGAGATGAAGTACAAATATCAGAAAGTTAGGATGCCTGACTCATACACAGAGAGTGATCTCGACATCAGAGACTCCGAGCTTGGGCATATTGATATGGAAGAATTCTGGGTGAGAACCAACCAGGCAACTAGTGGCCCCTGGATGAACAAACTGGTGGGCAGTGGATTACACTTTGCAGCTGGGCTGCCAGTAAGTGTTGTGAACAATGAATTTATCATGTTGGTTGCCTTTCTATAACAAGGACACAAGATGTGTCAAAGATAAGGAAGGAAAGATGATCATCGACCTAACAACTCATCATTTTGAAATAACCCTAGGCATTCCTCATCACAGGCAGTATGTCGCCATAAGTCTAAAAGACTGTAAGAAGGTCTAGGATGACAATAAGGACAAATGTATGCAAATGATGAATGATTTTTACCTCAAGAACAAAAATTCAGCTTAGCAAATGGCCACGTACCATCCACCGCAGTTGACTTCAATGAGGAATTGAGTGATACAATCACCTTCCTTACTGTGCAGTTTTGGGCTTCGATGCCCATTATTTCCATAAATGGATGCTAAGGTACTTAGATACCATGAGCAAGAACGCATGTTTGATCATCGCTTTTGGCTGGAAATAAATCATCAGCCGACACCATCTCCCAAGAGCTTCAACAGTCCTCACAATCGGGAAGTTTTATATGAATTCCTACGTTTTCATCCTCCAACTTTTAATTGTTTCTCACAATCGGTGTCATCCTCCAATTTTTAACTATTTCTCGCAATGTAGGACACTATCAGATATAGTGTGAAAATAGATGAAATTTTTAAGGACTCGTATGCTCTATAAAATCTCATGCAGTGTCACATGTGAGCTCTATAGATCGTGTTGAACTACGAATCGTTATGTAATTTCCCCCTGGTTACTTTGCATCTAGTAAAGGACATTCACAGCTTGGGACGCAAGTCTAATCCTCGAGTCCCGTCTCTGAAACTAAAAATATGTAGTATGGGTATTGTGTTGTGATGTGTATAATGTCAGTATGGGGTGACCGATTCACCTAAATTATGTCCCCTCATTCGGGGGTGCATGCAACCTTGTCAAGGAGTATGTATCCCAAAAGAGGACCAACCACCTGTGCTAAAATTGTGCCCTGCAAGGGGAAGGGAATGTTCTTGGTATAAACCAAGGAACACACAAAAAATGGCTAGGAGACAAGTGTTAGTATAAGAAAACATGCATGTAAGAGAAAATTATAGACAATGTGTAAGCTAATACGCAAGCAGGAAATGTAAACATGCAACAAGATAATGTAAACCATGAAAAGTGGGTTACAAACATGGGACACAATTCATGATGTTGCGTGAAAATGAAGGCTGAAGTGTCTGCAAGAAAACAAGTGTGCACACAAGACAAAGGGAAAATCCCACAAACAAGAGCAGAAAAAGAGAAAATAATGACAAATAATGTAATATATAACCATGGAAATAGATAGTTCTGCATAAAAAATGTTACACATGAAGCACTTATTACCATGTTAGAAAGATAAAAGGGTATGTCAAAGAATTTATAAGTCGATAAAGTAGTGTGTTATGAAAAAAAATGAAACAATAGCACATGTAGTGTACAAAATTGGATGCCCCTAGGAGCCACTTTTGGACTAGTACTAGGTATTATGCCAAGATCATCCATACCGCAAGTGTAATAGATTTGTATAATTTGTGATCACAACTAGAAATTCAAGTGAACGATGTGTGTATGATAAAGATAATGACATAAAATATATCTATCTAGCATGTGTAATAAGATGAACATGTAAAAGCATAAGTAAGCAAGAGTAAATGCAACCAATATATGTAGTATGTTGTGGATGGTATGGAATGGAATGAAGTGTGAATGATAAGAGATGTGTGCCACTTGAGTGGATGTATGTATGCAATGAGGTTCATTTATTTATGCCCCCTCAATAGTTAATAATGAACTGTAAATGAGATTGCATCATCGGGAAATGGTTTGAATGTGTGTACTAAAAATATGTGATCATCAAAGCACAAAGTGTAGAGTGTAAGTGTGTGAGTGAATGAGCAAGATGATTAAATGTGCATTTGTGATGAGGTCCATTTGAGATGTATACCCTCAAGCAATCGAGTATGAACTATGGAATTAAAGTGTGTCATAGGGTAATGACCACAACATGTAGGAGTAAATGTGTAGAGAATGAATAAGATGTAAAATGTGTAGTAGATGTTGTGAGAGAAGATTTCCTAAGTGTATGATGTGCGAATGTGTGAGATTTTTCATGTGCAATGTGACTAGGCAATGCTAGAGATATGTGTTGTGAATGTGTTTAGTGTAAAATGTGTGATATGGTCAAGTGTGTGAGAATGTGTGGTGTGCTCATGTGTACTATTGTGCAATTTTTTGTGTGAGGTTCATGTGTATAGATGCCCTCAAGTAGTCAAGTATGAACCAAAATCACAAGAGTGCATCATCAAGAAATGACAATACAAATGTATGTCAGGTGTAAAGTTTGAGATGTGATGTGATGAGAGTATAATATGTGCAGAATGTTAGGGGAAGAGAAATGATCATAATTCCCCCTTGAATGTGTGTTGATGAATGGGCTATCCGATAAAGGTAAAGGATGAAGGTCCTCTATCTGATGCTTGCAGTGATGAAGGTGTGTGAACATGCTCAAAGATTGGTGGTGTATGAGATAAACATTACATGGGGGAATGAATCATATATCCATGCGACCAATGAGGATACAACGGGAACCTTTGTTTACCAAAATGTGGGGGTGATAGAGACCTCTGTGAAGCAAAGTGTGGAGGCAATGGACGCCTATGTGGAGGAGAGTACGGAGGTGATGGATACCTATGTGGAGTGAAACGAGGTGGTGAAGTATGCATAGATAGAGGAGTTTTCCTCATGATGGACCTAGACTAATGTTCTAGACTAACAAAGTGATGAGACTGCGTAGGTCATGTATGAAAAGGAGAGCTAGGGAGGATTGTAATGCAGTTCGAGAGGCCTCAAAGAAGTAGATGGACTAGGTGATGCAATGGAAACCTCAAGAGGAGGATGCAACCACGGAGTGGAGGGAGGCACACCATTGATAGAGATGACTTGATTGTTGTGAATTAACTTCAGACGCAAGTGGTTCATGGAAATGATAGACTAATACCTGTGAATCTAGTTGAGACCTAAGAGCATGTCACACCCTTCGATTGTTTGTGCTACAAGGAAGGGTACAAGCATGGTGAGATGATTGACAGTAACTTGAAGCTTGATTACCCGATATCATATTATTCATCGATATGTAATTAATGAGAGTAGATAGCCAATAGCAACAAGATGTGGAATAAAAACATGCACTGATAGGCCATGATAAATCAACTTTGGTGTTATTTATAGGGATGGATCCAATATAAGCACTAATGTGCAAGTGAACAAAAGTTAATATAGCGTGATGATCATGATCAGAGAGAAATGATTGGTGGAGAAATGTCAGCATGAGCAACTAGGAAATCAAGATCCCCGATGTAGGAGGTGGCACTGCGTGATATGTGTGATTAGCCAAGGATATAGTCGATTTCTTGTCATGTTTTGGAAGCAAATTATTGAATATTTTGAGCTTATGATTTTCATTGACTGGTGCAGAGGCCATAGGCTCTGGAATCTCAAGTTTTTTGTCATCAATAAGATCTTGGATGATATTGTGAAGTTTGAAGCACCTATTTGTAGAATTTTCGACACATTGATGATAGTCACATCAAAATTTCTCATTGTAATAACAACCTTTTCGATGAGGTGGATCTAATTCGAGAAAATGATGAAGCATAATAATATTTCTCTCAAGAAGTCAGTAATATAAGTCAAGAGAAATGGTCAACTTTATATATGTACTCTTAGGTAGTTGCCATTGAATTTATTTGGTGTTGAAGACATCATGACAAGGATCTTATCATCAGTAGGTTTGGTTTTTGATGGCTTAAATGTGGATTTATTTTGAAAGCACGCAAAAGATGACACTTTTCTTGATATTTAAGTTTATCAATAGATAATATTTTTGTTTCATGTAACTTGAGATTATGACATAGTTGATCAAATGACGGAGATGCCTCAAAGAGAAAACTCTCTGGAAAGGTAGTAATAAACTTTAAATGAATAAATCTTGAAGCTCAAAGTCTATAAGCACATTATGTTGGGGTTAGCACAAGGTTGTCTAGATAATATATCATATCTAAGCATACATGCAATAAAAGTGGATATTCTACTAGAAGAAATATACAAAACAATAGATATAAATCAACACCAAATTTAGAGTGGTTTACCCAAAGTAGGCTACATCCACCAAGAAATAAACAAATATATTATCCAAATCTTTCAGAACATATACAATGAATATTTACAATCTTCCACACCTCTCATGATGTACAATACTTTCTTTCTCTCTAGTTTCTCCTTCTTCTCCAAGAATTCTCTCTCACACAATTATTTTCACAATAATCATTAACTCTCTCTTCTAACCCTAGCTTTCTAGCTTATAAATACCTTATACAAACTTAGGGTAATTAGCCATGCAATTACAATCAATAGATCTACTCTAATACTAAAATTAGATCTAATTTTTTGAGTTAAATAAAACACTCAAGCACAAGTATTTCGACATTGGCTAGCCCTAACCGATTTTGGTCCCTACTTGCTTGACTAATTCCAGTCATAGGTGACTGATGTCACTCCCCTTCAAAACCGATGTCGGTCCCTTCATAACTGATTTGATTCGTTTTTTCTAACAAGTTGATATAACATGCTAAACTGAAATAATTGAGCTCCACATCTCAATAATCTCCCACTTGGAGATAAATTACTGCACTATAAATGTACAAAATCATCCTTGGATCCTTTCATTAGCTTTGTTTCTTCCTCTTCAAGTCTCAAGCTCAAATACCAATGAAGTGGAGTGTAGCTCCAACTTCTTTTTTAATGGCTTCATTAGCATATCCGTGGGGTTTTCACTTATATGAATCTTCTCCAGTTCATCATCTCGCCCATCCTCTAATACATGTCATATGAAGTGATACATCAACTGAATGTGTTTTTTTCTAGAATAAAATGTTGAGTTCTTTTCCTAATGAATTGAACTCTAACTATCACTGAACAATTTGCAATCATCTTTCTGCTTTCCCAACTCTTCCATGAACCTTATCATCCATATCATCTCTTTGCTAGCCTCTGTAGCTACAACATATTGTACCTCTATAATATAAAAATCCACAACCTTCTACAATCTCGAAATCCATCTAATTGTCATCCCACCTACTAATTGTGAAAATATATCCAATATGTTGCTTCTACCATCCAGATCTCCACCATATCTCAATCAACATATCCACATAAATAAATATTCAAACTTTAGCATAACCGCAGTTAGATGTCCCTCTCAAATACCTAAGTATCCATTGGACTACTTTCCAATGTTCATTACTTGGATTTCCCATAAATCTACTCACAACTCCTACTTCTTGTGCAATGTCCAAATTGTACAAACCATAAAGCATACATGAGACTCTCAACTATTGAAGCATATGGTACTCATGCTATGTATTTTACCTCCTCATGTGATGAAGGACACTAATCTTTAATCAATTTGAAGTGTCCAACCATATGTGTACTTATAGGTTTTGAATTCGTATTTTAAACCTTTCTAACATCTTTTAGATATAATCCTCCCGAGACAAATACAATTTCTTGTTCTTCCTATCTCTATTTATTTGCATGTCAAGGATTATTTTTGCATCTCCTAAATCCTTCATAGCAAATGTGTGAGCTATATTTCCTTTAATCTCACCAATGTCTTGCATACTAGATTCTACGTGCAATAAGCATATCATCCACAAAGTAACAAAATAATAGATGCACATGAAAAATTTAGAGGGTTTACTCAAAATATAATCTAACTTGCCAAGGAGACAGGGTAAGAAGATGCATAAAAATAAACCTAAACTAACAAAGGTGATGCACCAAGGAATGAAGAACACCTATCTCGCCAATAAACACAAACCATTAAAATGTGATGCAAGATCATGCATAGATAACAAAATTTGCAGTGAAAGATCAGGAGGATGCAAATGAACATAGAGAGGGTTGAGAATCATCCACAGACATGCATTACTTGCTCCAAAGATTGATACAATACACTACAAAAATGCCAAGAGGCAAAGTTGCATTACAGTTTTAAATGGGAGGTTTGAACTCCACAAATTCACCTGCCAAAGAGAAGAAGGGAGGGGCAAAACAAGAATGTCCAACGCTTAGAAAGAAGCCCCTCCTTACAATTTATAGGAAGAATGAGAGAGGGAAGAGAGAGGAAATCCAAATCTACCCCAACCACCTCTAGGTTGCATTTAATCATCTCATTATGGTGGTAGGTGAGAACCTAGCAAACTTAAAAGTGGCGAACTGTATTTTGCATTAAAAGCTGGTTGTTGAAACGTCATTTCTAGCCATTACCACGTGCCAGAGGTGTTTTTCAATTTTCTCTCTCCAAACTCCATCAAAATGCAAAAATGACCCTGGAATCATGTAGAGAATTTCACCAGCTTTCCATTGATATAAAGAACGTGAAAATCGAGCTCTGGATCGAAAGTTATGGCCATTTGAAGATTTAGGGCAAAAACAGGCCCAAAACGGATCGGCGGGAAAAAGTTTGAATTTTTTACCCTTTTTGGTCTTTGGAAAAAATTTCAAATTTTCCCCATGCTCCACCACTTGGATGACACGTGTCAAGCTTCCGATTCGATCCACGGGCGGGCAAAGTGAGGCCAAAGCTTGCCTTTTTACCTTTGAAAACTTTGAAAAATTGAAACTTGGCACGTGGGTCGATTTTTCTAAGTCCTTCCCTTTTTTCCTTTCGCTACACTTTCACCGGGACACATTCTCCGCATCGGTCCGATTCGGGCTTCCTTGTTCTTGTTTATGCCTTTTTCACCTTTTTTCACGTGTCCCACGTGTCCCTCGCATACTTTTTTTTTCCCAACTGTCCCGGACTGCTCGGGACAAATATCTCCGAACGCGAACTGAAATAGACTTTGTTCTGCTGTTTGCGGCCCTTTCGCCTTTTCACGTCCCACGTGTCCCTCGCGTACTTTTGTCCCAACTGTCCTGTAATCGCCTCGGGACAAATATCTCTCGAACCACCTGAAATAGACTTGTTCCTGATTTCAGGCCCACGCCCTTTTTGTCTTTGGAAATGTCCCAAACTGCGTGAAACAAAAGACTTAGATGATTTTTTTCACGCGCTTCTCGCATACTTTTGGATCCCCTCACGTGTCCAATCCCGCACGGGACAAAAGACAAAAGACTTAGCCGATTTTCTTGCTTTTTCGGCCCCAAGCTTGGTACGACGAACCTCAGTACGACCCGAACCCTTCAGACCCGAAATGCTTTAAAACAGTCCTGTAACCTTATTTTTTGCATTTTTTCCATTTTTTCTAACTCGTTGGGATTTCTTCTTGGATGGGAGAGTTAGAAAAGGCCGAGGGGACCCCAAAAACATGATTTGGGCCTCGAATCAATCTTACTTGCTCGGGACTGAATAATTTGATGCATGTTATCAAAATTACCTTGAGGGGTGAATTTTGGATAACAATTTTGGTGACTCAGTGGGGTCATCTACCTGCTGGATGAAGTTACCAGTTGCCTGAAGCATCCATTGGGCATGGAGTCATGAGTTGTCTGTTCGGAACCCCAACTGACTTAGAATGTTGCAAGGAGGAAGATGGAATATCACCCGATGGAAGCAAGGGCTGCAAAACATCTCCAGGGATAGCAAGCCTATGCCAAAGCACTTAGGGAAAGCAAAACAACCTACTAGAAAACAATGTGCACAAGCACTTGGAGGAATGAAAACCTAAGCTAATATTTACAAGGTGGAGAATTTCCCTTTAGTAGAAATGCTTTAGATAGATTCCATTGACTGGAATCTGCAGTTCTTCGCCATCCAATGAAGACAATTGGAAGGCATTGTTGTCCTTACACTTTGTGACCATGTATGGGCCACTCCAAATGGCATCAAATTTTGAATGCCTTCCCGATTTTTGCTCTATCTGCATCCCATTTTAACACTAGATCTCCAACTTGGAAAGATCTACTCTTGGCCTTCCTATCAAAGGTCTTCTTGATCAAAGCTTGATCCTTCTCCATTGCTTGGGATGCCTCGATCTCCGATCTCTCGAGCTCCATCAACTCTCGCATATCTCACCTCCATGGGCCCAAACTCTAGCAACTCTAACTGCTTCATGAGTTCCAATGTTGGCAACTCAAGTGACATGGGCAAGATTGCCTCTCTTCCATAAACAAGCCTGAATGGAGAGTTACCTGTGGATCTCTTGGGAGTTATCCTATCAGCCCATAAGGCTGATTTCAGTTTGGTATGCCAAGACCTCTGATTCTCATCAAGAGTCCTCTAATGATCCTCAACAAGTTCTTGTTTGTAGATTCAGCCTGGCCATTACCCTGAGGGTAGTAGTTTGATGAAGTACTTAGGTAGATCCCGTTCTTGACAGCCCACTCAGTCACCTTGGATCCAATGAATGCTAATGCATTATCTGAGATTATTGTAGTAGGTATGCCAAATCTGGTTACTATCCCCTCATAGAAGTCTAAGATGCTAGACTCATTTGCTTCCTTGAGTGCTACTGCTTGGTCCATTTGGTGAAGTAGTTTGTGGCTGTCAAAATCCACTTATGCCCTTGGCTTGAATTGGGATTAATGACTCCAATGAAGTCTAAACCCCATTGCATGAATGGCTGGTCAACTGAAATTGGATGCAATGGGAGGGCAGCAAGCCTCTCTTTACCTGTGAAGAATGCACAATTCTTGCACCTTTTGATCCACGCGAAGCAATCACTGAAAATCTTGGGCCAATAATAACCAGCCTTCATGATTTTTAGGGTTGTCACTCTTGGTGTAAAATGACCACCAGCTGATCCACCATGGAACTCTTCCAACACCCTATGAATCTGATTTGTACCAATGCATCTCAGAAGTACTCCATTCACATCTTTCTTGAACAAAACACCGTCTACTATGGCATATGGGACAGCCTGCAATCTGAAGTGTCTTCTTTGGGTCTTGTTCATCTCTGGAGGGCATAGGCCCGTGCTTAGGAAGTGCATTATACCTTGGGTCCAGCAAGGAGTGGGGACAACATTATCCTCTTCTTGAGTGCTACCTTGCACATGGCTGTGTCTTGAACTGTCAAAACAACCTCTTCTTCATTGCATACTCCCTTTTGCTTGCCCAGAATTAGCTGCTCACACAATCCTTTTCCTCTTACCAGCTTGGTGACCTTGATCTCTATGTCATACTCCATGACACGAGTGATCCAACCTGCTCTTTTCTCATTCAAATCCTTGTTGAGGAGGAAGTCCTTTACTCCCGCATGAGAGACCAACAACTGAACTTTGTTGTTTGAGACTAGATGCTTGAATTTCTTCAAGCTTCTGATTACTGCAAGTACATGCTTCTCAATAAAAGAATATCTCACCTCATAGTCCTCCAGGCTTTGGCTGAAGAAAGCAATTGGCTGCTCATCATTGTCCTTGTTCTGCTGCACCAAAATGGTAGAAATAGTATCATTACCTCCAAATGCATAGAGGATGAAATCCTTGGAGAAATCCGGGTTGATGAGAGTTGGTGCTTGGGAGATGGCTTCTTTGATTGCTTCAAAACCCTCCTTGCCTTCTGCTGTCCACTTGAAAGCCATGCTTTTCTTCAACATTTTGGTGATAGGTTTGACAAGGGCTGCAAAATCTGGGACAAACCTCCGAACAAAGTTTATTCTCCCCAAGAAACTCTGAAGGGCCTTCTTGTGGCTTGGCAATGGTAGTGCTCTTATGGCTTCAACCCTCTCTGGATCAATTGCTAATCCTTCTTTGGAGACAATATGGCCAAGGAGCTTTCCTTCATGTGCTAGGAAGATACACTTCTTAGGATTCAAAGACACTCCAAATCTCCCGCACCTTCGGGAAGACTTGTCTCAAATGAGAGAGGTGGTCTCCGCATTCTTTGAAAAAATAGTGATATCATCAAGGTATATCAGCACCATGTTGTTAATCAAACCTTTCAACGCCATGTCCATTGCTCTTTGGAAGGTAGCTCAAAGCGTTGGACAGCCCAAATGGCATTTTCCCGTATGCATAAGTTCCCCATTTGGTTGTGAAGGCTGTCTTGAACTCGATCTTCTTCCTTCACCATAATCTGATTATAGCCCAGTAGCCATCAAGTAGTGAAAATCTCTCTTGAGCAACCACCACTTGCAAAATTTTCTCCATAGAAGGGAGTGGGTAATGGTCCTTGAGAGATGCTCTATTCAAGTCTCTGAAGTCAACACACAATCTGATCTCTCCACTCTTCTTTCTGACTGGAACTAAGTTGGCAACCCAACTAGAATGCTTGATTGGGAATATGATTCTTGACTCAATCAACTTGTTCAATTCCTTCCTCATGAGAGGTTCCATGTGTGGATTGACTGGCCTTTGTTTCTACCTGATGGGCTTAGTATTTGGATCCAACTCAATGGTGTGTTGAGCTAACTCGGGATTGAAACCTTTCAAGTCTTCGTAGCTCCAAGCAAACACATCAGGGAACTCTTGACACAGCTGTATGAACTCATACTTTTCTTGTTCAGTTGTCATCTTTCCAATTTGCAATGGTTTGTTCTCTTCCACCAAGATGGATACTGAATCTTCTCTCTTGACTTGAATGTTTGCTTTCTCTTTCCTAAACTGATCATTGGGATTGAAAATGGACTCCAAAGTGATAAGTCCCTTGGGCAGCTTGTTAGTTCTCACTGTACCACTTGGTCACCATATCGTTGTTCCAATTTTTCTGATTTTTAGCCGAGAACTCAGCTTCTTCTTCGCAAGAAATGGATGATTTCTGGTCATTCTCAAACACTTGCCAACTTACATTGTTATCTCAAGCATCAAGGCCTCACAATCACATGGATGTTTGGCTGTACCTTGTCCTTTTGAATGCTTTCCACAATATCAAAGGCTGCCCTAACCGCCTGCAAGCCCGTCAAAGAGCTTGGTTCTCTTTCCTAGGAACTGATTTGATGCCAAAGCCCTCAAAATCTTCAATGAGGTCCCACACCCCGTTCTCAGTAGCACTTGAGTAGATCATTCTTGGCAAGCATGCTTGCCCTTTGACCCGATTTACAATCAATTCACTGTCACCAAAGACTTGCAAGTTCTTTATTCCTCTCTTTATTGCCCAATGCATCCCTCGCACCAAGGCTTCATATTCAGCAAGTTGTTATTGGAGCATGCAAACTGAAATCTAAAAGCTGAATAGTACTTTACTCCTCGAGGTGAAACCAAGCATGGCTCCTCCTCCGCACCTTGTCTACTCCTTGATCCATCAAAAAAACTGCCATACCTCATTGTCATCCTTGTGGTCTGGCTTGGTGATGCTAGGAATGGGCTGATCTTTTTCATGTATGCAATAGACTCCTAGCTCAGATTCTTCTACTTCTTGATAAGGATCAAAAGCATGCACCTTGTTTTCCCATTCATCAAGAGTTAGATCCGGGATGCTTCCAACCTTGGTGTCAGCTTCATTAGTGCTTGGGTGATCTTCTTGATCAAATGCCGAATAGTTGGCATTGATTTGACTTGGAGTGTAGGGCTCAATGTGGAAGTTTGCAATAGGTTCAGACCTGATTGTAGCTTTGGTTCCATACCTCGTTCTGAACAACATGTGTGACCAATCAGCAGACAAATATCCTCCAATCTTGGCTGTGAAATCTCTTGACAAACATAGGGCAAAGAGTGGTGGAAGGTCTATAACTGATACATCTTGTAAAACAACAACATTTAGACATGCATGCAAGGTAAGACTCAAGTTTCTAATCACCCCAATCTGTTACTTACTGTCCCATCCAACTGCACTACCCCTTTGGATATGGTTTCATATTGAAGTCCTAGCTGATCAGCTATTTGCTTGGGCATCACTGAGCTACTTGCCCCGGAATCAATCATGCAATTGTGCACCAATTGGTTTCCAATGATTAATGAGACATAAAAAGGAGGGGGCTTCAACATTTTACCTTGTTGTCCTCCATGATTCCCTTCAGGCTGGGTAGCATTTGTGAGCACCTTCTCTTGCATTTGGACTTGTTGATTCGAAGTTGGCCAGTCCTTCATGGCAGCTTGTAGCAAATCTCTCTGGCCTGGGATAGATAGGGATTCCCACATTGATATATTTACATTTGTCTTCTTCATCTGATCAATGATACTAAATGGTGATGAAGGATCTCTTTGTTGTCCCTTGGTTTGCATATTCATCCCTTGCATGTGGGCAGCAACAACTGGTATTTGAGTTGGTTTAGGAGCTGGTTTGGGTGCTCCTTGCATGTTTGGGACTACATTTTGTTTGCCAAAAGCTTGTGGAGTGGTAGAAGGTTGTGGATTACTTGGAGCCAATGGCTGTCCTTCACCCAAATTTCTCCTTTTTGACCTTGTGTTGGCTGCAACACTTGAGAGGGTATTTGATTCATACCACAAAAATCTTCACCGCCAATTGACAAGAGTAGTTTCGTTCGAGATGTTCCTTGCTGAGGTGCTTCTTGCTGCTGATCCTCTTCGTGGTTGGGACTCTTGACCCACCAATGGTTTGCACCATAAGAGCCTGATTTAATGCACCGTTAAAGCACATTGATTGGTTATGTGGCTGACTGCATGGGAAACACCAATCATATTCTTGGGCCATGTTATTTTGCACCGGTACCAAAGCTCTAGATGTGGATGCAACATTGAGGTTATCGGGCTGAAATGGTCTGTTGGCAGGAGGCCTTGCTTGATTCTGATTTGCAGCTAGATTGGGTGGTCTTTGAGGCTGATATGGCTGCCTGTTAGGCCGAGCTTGAGGCTGATAAGAAGGTCTAAAACTTTGGGCTTGCTGCCTCTTGAGTGTAACCAACTCATTACCTAGATTTTGCAATTGCTTCATGACTTCTTGAAGCTCGTTTGAGGCACTAGAAGATGAAGTAGAAGCTTCATTTGAATTCTGATTTCTAGGAGTGGGAATAGGAGCTAAATTAGGTGCTTGACTAGTACTTGGGCTCTCTAAACTTGGATATAATGGCATTGGAGGCCTAGGAGCTAGCTTTCCACTTGAATCAAACAATTTTCAGCCTCTAATGGCAATGCTATAAGCCATAGGGATAGTTATGCCTCCCATGGATTGAATCAACATAGAAATATCAGAATTTAGAGCTTTGAGATAGTAAAGAAAAGCACCTTTTATTGTTGGCCTCGATCGCCACCGGAATTCTCTCCCAAGTCCTTTGAAATCTGAAATTAAAATCGCCACCGCTCATGGGAGCTCTTTTTGATAGTTGTCGGCTACTGCTCCAAAAGGGACAAGTTGTCTCCTTTTCCCCAAACTACGCTCATGGAGGGCTATACATAGCTGATTCCAATTTTGAATAGAACCTGAGGCAAGGCTCCTGAACCATTGTAAAGCTTTCCCCTTGAATGAGGATGCCAGCAATTTGACAGCAACTTGCATCTCATTGATTTCATGAATTGCACAAAGGTTGGCAATGTCTTTAACATGATCACCAGGAGTAGTCTGGTTCTCTCCAGTGAAGTATGGAATGTTCTTCAATGCTGCAACTGGGATTGGATGTTGTGCATTGAGAGCAAGTGGGCTGCTGCCAGTGAAATTGACATACGGATTCGGTGGTTGCGCCATTCTGATTGGCCTGAGAACCCTTGTTGATTGGATGAAAGGCCTACCAGGTGGAGGTGTTGACAAGGTTCTATTAGGTGGAGATGGAGATCTTTGAGCTCTTCTTCCCCTTCTCTCTCTTCCTGGAGATAGGTGTAGATGAAAAAACAATCCTTCCTCCCTAGTTCTTGACCTGGTCTGTATTCTTCTCATAAATTTTCCAGGCTTGGACTGCTGAAACCAACGGATTATGCTTCTTTTGGAGTCGCCAGATGTGTGATTTTAAGCTCCTTCAAAGTTGGAACTTACAACAAGTGCACATCGATCTTGTTGTAATAAAAGTGAAGACCTCTAAGGTCCCACCGGCATGCCAAAATCATAGTTGTGCTAAAAGAATCATAGCACCCTTGAGTGTCTACAACTCAATGGGTTGAGACTCTCAGCATCAAGCAGATTGCATAACATGGAGCTTTTCCAAGTGTGGGACCTTGCGAAATCAGAAAATCTCTCTCGGATAAAGGCTGGTTCCTATTCCTTTGTTCAGATGCACACGAAAAAAATGCAGAGGGTTTACTCAAAATCTAATCTAACTTGCCAAGGAGACAGGGTAAGAAGATGCATAAAATAAACCTAAACTAATAAAGGTGATGCACCGAGGAATGAAGAACACCTATCTTGCCAATAAACACAAACCATTAAAATGTGATGCAAGATCATGCACAGATAACAAAATTTGCAGTGAAAGATCAGGAGGATGCAAATGAACACAAAGAGGGTTGAGAATCATCCACAAACATGCATTACTTTCTCCAAAGATTGATACAATACACTACAAAATGCCAAGAGGAAAATTTGCATTACAGTTTTAAATGGGAGGTTTGAACTCCACAAATTCACCTGCCAAAGAGAAGAAGGGAGGGGCAAAACAAGAATGTCCAACGCTTAGAAAGAAGCCCCTCCTTACAATTTATAGGAAGAATGAGAGAGGGAAGAGAGAGGAAATCCAAATCTACCCCAACCACCTCTAGGTTGCATTTAATTCATCTCATTATGGTGGTAGGTGAGAACCCTAGCAAACTTAAAAGTGGCGAACTGTATTTTGCATTAAAACTGGTTGTTGAAACGTCATTTCTGGCCATTACCACGTGCCAGAGGTGTTTTTCAATTTTCTCTCCAAAATCCATGAAAATGCAAAAATACCCTAGAATCTTATAGAGAATCTCACCATCTTTCCATTGATATAAAGAACGTGAAAATCTGAGCTCTGGATCGAAAGTTATGGCCATTTGAAGATTTAGGGCAAAAATAGGCCCAAAACGGATCGGTGGGAAAAAGTTTGAATTTTTTACCCGTTTGGTCTTTGGAAAAATTTCAAATTTTCCCCACACTCCGCCACTTGGATGACATGTGTCGCTTCCATTGATGGCCGGGCGTGGCCAAAACTTCTACCTTTGAAAACTTTCACCGAAACTTGGCAAATTTTTCTAAGTCCTTCCTTTTTCCCGCTTACTTCCTGGGACACATTCTCCCGCATCGGCGATTCGGGCTTCCTTGTTCCTGTTTACACCTTTTTCACCTTTTCACGTCCCACGCATCCCTTGCATACTTTTGTCCCAACCTGTCTGATTGCCCAGGACAAAAGACTAGACTTAGCCAATTTTTTCTTGCTTTTTCAGCCCCAAGCTTTGTACGACGAACCTCAGTACGACCCAAACCCTTCAAACCCGAAATGCTTTAAAATAGTCTTGCAACCTTATTTTTCCATTTTTCTAACTCGTTGGGATTTCTTCTTGGATGGGAGAGTTAGAAAAGGCGAGGACAGAAAAACATGATTTGGGCCTCGATCAATCTTACTTTGCTCGGGGACTGAATAATTTGATGCATGTTATCAAAATTACCTTGAGGGGTGAATTTTGGATAACGATTACTGTTATCTAAAATTCACCCCTGTGGTAATTTTGATAACATGCATTAGATTATTCGGTCCCGAGAAAGTATATTGATTCAAGGCAAAAAATCATGTTTCTGGGGTCCCCTCGGGTGCTTTCTAACTCTCCTGTCCAAGAAGAAAACCCAGCAAGTTTTAAAAATGTGAAAATATGTGAAAGCCAAGCTTGGAGCTGAAATACAGAGAAAATCGGCTAAGTCCTAGTCCAGCGATGCAGGGACGGTTGAGACGTTGGGGCACGAATCAGCCGAAAAGCCATCGGGCGGTCTCGCGCAGCACTTGGGACAGTTGGGACAAAAGTATGAGGAGGACGCGAACTCGCCGATTCGATCGGAACAAGAAACTTTCATCCAAGCTAAAAAAGTACGTGGAAGACGCGGATCATCCGGTTTAGCACAAGTCAGTCCATTTCAAAGCGGATCGGAGATATTTGTCCCGGGAAGTCCGGGCAGTTGGGACAAAAGTACGCGGAGGACGCGAATCGCTGGCGATTGCTTGAAACAAGAAACTTTCGTCCGGGACATTTGGGCCAAAAAAAGTACGCGCGAGATGCGAAGAGCCGAAAGAGCCTAGAGCCAATGGAAATGTGCCACGCGTCTTCACCGCAAAGAGGGACAAGGAATCCTGAATCGGGTGGTTCGGAAATATTTGTCCCAGACGGTTTAGGACAAAGCTGGCCAAAGATACGCGAGGGACGCAAAGGACGCGAAAGCCGAAAGAGCTACCAACGAATCGAGAATGTGCCACGTGTCCTAAGGAGTAGGGGAGTTCAGAGCTCTGGGAGAGTTTTGGAAACTTAGCAAAGTTTTGGCCAAAAACTAAAAGGTAAAGGTTTTCCCCACGCCCCTGTCAACGAACCAAACGATGCCACGTGTCCCAAGTGGCGGGGCGCGGGGAAAAAATGAAAATTTTTCCAAAGTTATAAAAAGTCAAAATTTTCAAAGGAAAACCCGCAGAAAGGGAAGGAGAGAGAATTGCACGTCCAATCAGCGCCCGACACGTGTCATCCAAGTGGCGAGAGCACACAGAAAGAATTCAAAATCCGTTTTGGCCTTTTTTGCCCAAAATCTTCAAATCGCCATAACTTTCGATCCAGAGCTCAGATTTTCACATTCTTTATATCAATGGAAAGCTGGTGAAATTATCTACATGATTCCAAGGTCAATCTTGCATTTTGGTTTAGTTTGGAGAGAGAAAATAAGAAAACGTCTCGACGCATGGTAATAGACAAGTGACGTTTCAACAACCAAACCTTAATACTACGACGAAGACGCCATTTCTGCTAGGCGAGTCGCCATTTTACCAGGTTCTCACCTGCCACCATAATGAGATAAACTAAATGTGACCTGGAAGTGGTTGGGGTAGATCCAACTTTCCTCTCTCTTCCCTCTCTCATTCTTCCTATATATTGTAAAGAGGGGCTTCTTTCTAAGGGTTAGACAAGTAGTGGTTCATCTTTTCAGCTCTGCCCTCCCTTCTTTTCTTCTCCGGGGTTGAAAATGGAGTTCAAACCTCCTCCCCTACTCTGTAATGGCATTTTTGCCTTTTACTATTGAAATGATGTTCTGTCATGTGAACTCAAGTAACAAAAACGTGTTTTGTGATGCATCTATCCATCTTTGCTTGTTTTTCGCTTGTTTTCTTCTTTCCTCTCTTCATTGCAGGTATTTGTGCATGTTCTAACATTCATTACAGTGTTGGAGCTGTGTTCATGGAGTTTTGAGACATTTTCGTGTGAAATCTATCCTTGGGCTGTGATGCATCTGTCCATCCTTCCCATTGCTCACCTCTCCTTGTCCATGGCGGTTTTGATAGATGTTCAACATTCTCCTTCTCTCGGTGTATCACTCTTGTTTTAGTGTAGGCTTTTGTTCTTTTTCTCTTCTCTCTCTCTCCCTGTCTCCTTGGTGGTTAGATTAGGATTAGATTAGCTTTCCTGCACTGGAATAGCTTGTGGCAGGTAGTTTAGGAAGAGGAACCAGCCTTCTCTGGAGATTCCTTTCTCATTTTCACGAGTCCCACACTCAAAGAAAGGATTCAATGTTGTGCAATCACACTGGATGCTAGAGTGATCAACCTAGAAATCTGATCAACATCCAGGGGTGTTGTGATTTTGCACTAATAGTTTTGGCACGCCGGTGGGACCTTAGAGGTCTTCCACTTCATCTTTTGCAGGTTGGTGTGTTCTGTGAAGATTTCAGCCTTTGGAGGCACTTGCAAACACATCCGCGACTCCATCCGATCGCAACCCATTTCTAAAGTTCTGAGACTGTTTTCATCCATTCTCATCCATCCTTCTTTCCATCCCTTTCATTCTTTTCCATTCCATGAAGTTGTGCAATCATGACTTCATTTCCATCATGGAATTCACATTTTCAACAATAACAGAGAAATGTTTCCCACCTCCAACATGTTTTTAAATCCTCCAAATCAGCATTTTGAACAACTTCAAAATCAGCATGCATACCCATATGAGCAGCAATGCCAAAATCAGTTCAGCTATGGAGCTTTCAAGAGCAAGAGTATGCATATAATGAAGACAATCGATGCAAGATGCTTTGGTCTGTTGAAGAAAATCCAAAAGATGGAGGTAAAGATGGTGCAGTCCAGAGCAACAGCTCAAATGAGAGCTTTCAAAATTGGTTGCAGGACTCCTTGTCCATGGGGAGGCCCTTTTCCAAGACACTTCAGCCCTCAGGAGAAGCTGGACTTCATGATGAAGATGCTGCCCCAACTTGCAAAGTGGATTGAAGAAATAGAGGTGTATGAGAGGAGTATTGAGCAACCTTGTCAACGGGTAAGCACGCCATCTCATGCCTTTCTTTTTCCTCTTTCCCAATCTGTTTTATCTCAGCAGTGTCAAGTTCTGAACTCCCCATCTGCTGTCCCAAATGTTGATCCCATGTCTCCACCTCTCAGTCTTCCACCACACCTCAATTCTTCTTTCCTTTTTCCTTCCAAACAGTCATCCCCTCCACAAGAGCTAAAGAAATACCCCCTCCTCTAAAGAAACAAGAGGTTTCACCTCCTTTACCACCACAAAAAAATGCCAAATCAATTGAGTTACAACCCATCCCTCCTCTTGCATTCCCAATTCCATGTGGGGAAGAAGAAATTACAAAAATCAGTCATCAAGGACAGCAAGAGGAAGAGCCAAGAAAAGAAGAAATGATTAAGAGCTTAGTAAGTTTGGCTCTTAAATTTGGAATTGAGAAGATCCCCTTGATGGTTAAACCTATAGAAGAGGCTAAGGTTGAACAAATGGTGGTCAGGACTGATTTTGTTCGTAGAAGAAGAAAAAGAAGAAAATCTTGCAGTCCCAACTTGTCCTCTAAAGCGGCCAGATTGAAGAGTTTGACTTGACAAACTTCATATTGAAGAGGAGGAAGAGTTCAATCAAGAGCAAGATTTTCTTCAAACATTAGAGGAAGGAGAAGATGCTCCAAATCCAAAAGAAGAGGAGCACATCCCAGCCTATGGAGGAGAAAAGTGCGAGATCCAAGGACTTTGAGCACAAAGCAAAGCTGCAGGAGAACCTTCGTTCTTCTTTCTACTTCACCTCTCTCAAGTTCTAGTGATCTAAAGAGGAGTTTGATCTCTCAAACTCAATGTTGGAGGAGAAAGAAACCATGGTGGTCAAGTTACTGAGATCAAGAGAACACCTTGGGAGAGATTGAACATTTGACAGGACAGCCATTAGGTAGTTTATGCGTCGATTTGGAGGATTGTTTTGATGGAGAAGAGCCGGTTGAGTTTCCACCATTCTCTCTTTCATCATCCACATTCCAAACACAAGAGTCTGCTGTCATGAAGGAGAACATTCATTTGCAGCAGCCTGCATCCTATAGCAACTCTTTGGAACCAAGATTGGAAGATTTTAATCTTTCATGTTCTTCATTGGAGGAAGAGAAAGGACAGAGGAATTTCACCATTTCTTCCACACCATCCATTCAAGGTCTACAAGAAGACTCCATTTTGGAGTTGAAAATCAGAGCTATGGGCATATCAAATGGATTAGACCTTGCCCAATCAGGTATTTGGCTTCATTGGAGCCAAAGGAGAAGCCACAACCAGTCATGCTTGCTTCTGAGCATGAGGGTGAGCTACAAAGTACCAAGGATCAGTTGTCATACCTCTTCAATCCAAATGTAGAGCAACTAAAAGAGGTATTGAATTTTCCTTCAGTTGATACCTTGATGATTTGGGTGGAAGACCAGCTTCTTGTTGATTTTCCACTCATCCTAACAGCCATGATCAACTCCAAATCAATTGCATGGCTGCCACTTTTGAGAAAGGGAAGCTATTTCTCACAACCAATTGCAGGGTTTGTTTAGCTTGCCTTTTCTTCTAGTTAGAATAGAGTAGGTAGGTTTGCTTTCAGCAGAAGAAGTGCTTGTGCACACTCTGCATGTTCCATTTGGAGCATGTATGATTTTAGTTCTGTACATAGTTTTTGTGGTGCTGGTTTTGCTCTTGCATAGTCCATTTCAGTGGCATTTTGGTGAGAACGACTCCATTTCAGTGGGTTTCCAAGTGGCTCAGAGAGGAGGTTTTCAAAGTTTAGATCAGTTTGCAGGTTACAACTCATGACTCCATGCCCAATGGATTGCTTCAAGCTAACGATCATTCATCTAGCGGTAGATGATGCCCCATTGTTGAGTCGCTAAAAGCTGTTATCCAAAATTCACCCCAGGGGTAATTTTGATAACATGCATTAGAATTTTCAAGTCCGAGCAAGTAGATTGATTCAATTCCCAAAATCATGTTTTAGGGTCCCCTCGGGTGCTTTCTAACTCCTCTGTCCAAGAAGAAAACCCAGAAGTTTTAAAAATGTTAAAATATGTGAAAGCCAAGCTTGGAGCTGAAATACAGAGAAAATCGGCTAAGTCCTAGTCTAGGCAATCTGATGGGACGGTTGAGACGTTAGGGCACGAATCAGCTGAAAAGCTATCAAGTGGTCTGCGCATGGCTAAGACTTGGGATAGTTGGGACAAAAGTATGCGGAGGACGTGGAAGCCGATTCGGCCGAACAAGAAACTTTCATCCGGGCTAAAAGTACGCGGAAGATGCGGATCGGCGGTTTGCGCAAAGTCAGTCCATTTAGGGCGAATCGAGAGATATTTGTCCCAGCGATTGGGCAATTGGGACAAAATTACGTGGAGGATGTGAAACCGCCGATTCGGCCGAAAAGAAACTTTCGATCTGTGACATTTGGGGGCCAAAAGTACGCGCATAACGTGAAGAGCCGAAAGAGCGAGAGCCAATGGAAATGTGCCACGTGTCTTCACCTCAAAGAGGGACAAGGAAGCCCGAATCGGGTGGTTCGGAAATATTTGTCCCAGGATGGTTTGGAACAGCATGGGCCAAAGATACGCGAGGGACGTGAAGGACGTGAAAAGTCAAAAGAGCGCCAACGAATCAAACGTGCCACGTGTCCTAAAGAGTAGGGGAGTTCGGAGCTCGGGGAGAGTTTTGGAAACTTAGCAAAGTTTTGGCCAAAAACTAAAAGGTAAAGGTTTTCCCAGGCCCTTGTGATGATGAACCAAATGATGCCACGTTTCCCAAGTGGCGGGCGCGGGGAAAAATGAAATTTTTCCAAAGTTATAAAAAGTCAAAAATTTCAAAGGAAAACCCGTGAAAGGGAAGGAGAGAGAATTACGCATCCAATCAAGTGCCCGAGCCACGTGTCATCCAAGTGGCGAGTGCGAGAAAGAATTCAAAATCCATTTTGGCCTTTTTTGCCCAAAATCTTTAGATCACCATAATGTTCGATCCAGAGCTCGATTTTCACGTTCTTTATATCAATGGAAAGATGGTGAAATTATCTACATGATTCCAGTGTCAATCTTGCATTTTGGTTCAGTTTAGAGAGAGAAAATTAGAAAATGTCTCTCGCGTGGTAATGGCAGGAAGTGACGTTTCAACAACCAAATTTTAATCAATAGGACGCAGTTTCTTTGACTAGACAGTCCACCATTTTTCCAGGGTTCTCACCTGCCGCCATAATGAGATAAACTAAATGTGACCTAGAAGTGGTTGGGGTAGATCTGACTTTCCTCTCTCTTCCCTCTCTCATTCTTCCTATATATTGTAAAGAGGGGCTTCTTTCTAAGGGTTAGACATTACAAGTGGTTCATCTTTTCAGCTCTGCCCTCCCTTCTTTTCTTCTCTAGGGTTGAAAATGGAGTTCGAACCTCCTCCCCTACTCTGTAATGGCATTTTTGCCTTTTATTATTGAAATGATGTTCTGTGTAAACTTTTGAAGCAACAAAAAACGTGTTTTGTGATGCATCTGTCCATCCTTGCTCATTTTTCGCTTGTTTTCTTCTTGCCTCTCTTCATTGCAGGTATTTGTGCATGTTCTAACGTTCATTACAGGTCTGGAGCTGTGTTCATGGAGTTTTGGGACATTTTTTGTGTGAAATCTATCCTTGGGCCTGTGATGCATCTGTCCATCCTTCCCATTGCTCACCTCTCCTTGTTCCATGGCAGTTTTGATAGATGTTCAACATTCTCCTTCTCTGGTGTATCACCGTTTTAGTGTAGGCTTTTTGTTCTTTTTCTCTTCTCTCTCTCTCCCTGTCTCCTTGGTGGTTAGATTAGGATTAGATTAGCTTTCCTGCACTAGAATAGCTTGTGGCAGGTAGTTTAGGAAGAGGAACCAACCTTCTCTGGAGATTCCTTTCTCATTTTCACGAGTCCCACACTCAAAGAAAGGATTCAATGTTGTGCAATCACACTGGATGCTAGAGTGATCAACCTAGAAATCGATCAACATCCGTGGGTGTTGTGATTTTGCACTAATGATACCATTTCCTTAGAGCTTTTTTAAGCCCATATATGCTCTTTTCAACTGCACATTAATTTCTCCTTACCCTTGACTTCATACCCAAGAGGTTGTTGCATATAAATATCTTCATCAAATCACCATGAAGGAAATTCATCTTCACATCTAGTTGTTATAAATTCAAATCATCTACTACAACTATACTCAATACAATACGTATGGAATTCATTTTAACAACATGAGAAAATATTTCACCAAATTCAATACCTTCTTTTTCATGCAAATCCTTTTACTACAAGCCATGCCTTGTACCTTTTTCTGTCCACCCTCTTCTTCCTTGATCCTATAAACCCATTTGTTCTATAATTTCCTCTAACCTTCTAGAAACTTAACCAAATCCCAAGTCTGGTTTTGGTCCAAAGATTCCATCTCCTCATCCATACCATGTTCCCACTATACGTGGGTCTCATCCTACATTACTTCTTCAAAAAAAATTTAATTCACCATTATCAGTCAATAATAAATAAGATAGAGAACATGTAAATCTTTCTTGAGGTTTACTTACCCTTTGTGACCTTCTCACAGGAGTTTGGGGTACCAGAGGCTCATTCTTGAACCTCCTGGACATTTGTTTCCAATTTTGACTGTGATCGACGCCGGTCACCTATATCCGATGTTGGTTCTATTAACCGATGTTGGTTTTGCTCTTCTTATAACCGATACCGGTTCAACTAGATGATGTCTTTGGTCGAGGGGTCAACCGACATCGGTTATTGTGTAACCCTATAGGTATGAGTTTTAAATCTGAGAGTTCATTTTCATTCACAAACTTCTCAACCAGTTCATCCTTGGGTACCAAAATTTGATCCTTATACATTCTCTTTTCATTCCATTCAATGTCACAACTCCTAATAATTTTAGAATTCTTTAAATCCTAAAAATGGAATCCAAAATCACCATTTCTATAACCAATGAAAGTGCATCTCTTGGATTTTGCATCCAACTTTTTCCTTTTTTCCTTATCAATATGCACAAAATCTTCCGAACCAAAAAATTTAAGAAAATAAAGATATGCCTCTTTTCTGGTCCAAGATTCCTCTGGTATTCCTCCATCTAGTGAACTTGAAGGGCCATGATTAATCAAATAAATAAATTTATCAACTGCTTCTACCCAAAAATGAAAGGGAAATCCAACATGTATCCTCATACTTCTAACATGTTCCATGATTGTCGTGTTCATTGTTTTCTCCAACACCATTCTCTTGTGGTGTTCTTGGAACCATCATTTCTCTACGTATTCCATTCACTGAACAATAATCATTGAAATCCTTGCTACAGTATTCACCACCATTTTCAAATCTAAGGCACTTTAGCTTTGAATTTGAATCATTCTCAATAAGGGATTTCCATATTTTAAAAGTCTCAAAACATCAAATTTATGTTTAATACAATAAACCCATACCTTTCTTGTAGCATCATAATGAAAGTAACATAATATTGGGATCCTCCATGAGAAGCTACAGGTTGGTCCTCACACATCTAAGTGTACAAGCTCCAATTTTACTCCTTCTTAGTTACCCCAACTTTGAGAAATATCACTCTCTTTTGCTTTCCAAAGACACAATGCTCACAAAATCAAGATCTAAATTTTCAAATCTGATAACTTACCCCTAGCCTTTAATATCTACATTCATTTTTGACTCATATGGCACAACCAATTATGCCACATGCATGTATCTGAATCTTAAGTAGATAACACGTGAGAAAAGGAATCAATAATACATAGGTAGATAAATATAATGTTCCTACATTCTTGCCTCTTGCCACAAAAAGACACCCTTGGTGACTTTCCAAGAGTCTGTTGTGAATGTAACCATGTAACCAATTTCACCTAGTTTCCCTATAGAAATAAGATTCCTGTTTGAAGCTTGGCACATGCCTCACATCTTTCAATACCCATGTATTTCCATTCTACAAATTTTAGATGAACTTCTCCTTTACCATAATATTGCAAGGTTCATCATCACCCAAATAAACATGCCCAAAATTACCCTAGACATAATTTTAAAATAACCCTTATTAGGGGTTACATGGAAACAAGCTCTTGAATCTAAAACCCATGATTCTATTCTATTATCCAAAGAAAGAATAAGAGCATCGTGCATTACCTCTGCGGTAATATTTTCCTCTTTACCTTTGTTTGGGTGTTGGTTTTGTTTATCATTTGACCAACAATATTTCTTTTTATATGTCCTTTCTTTCCACAATTCCAACAAGTAATTCTCTTACCTCTGGATTTAGATATGTCATTCCTTGAATTTTATTTCCCATTATTATTACTCTTTGATCTATCCTTCGCCTCTGCCTCTGCTTTCTACATTCAAAGCATTTCCCAAATGATGATTCCTTGTACTTTTCTGTAAATTTCTTCATTCAAGATTATACAAACCACATCATCAAACTTCAAAATATTATTAGCAAATGATGTATTACTAACAACCATTACCAAGTTATCTCAACTATCAAGAAAAGAACATAAGAATAAGAGTGCTTTCACTTCATAATCAAATGGAATATCAACCAATTTTAACTGATTTACAATAGATCGAAATCATTCAAATTACTAGATACAAATCCACCTTCATGCATCTTAGAACTAAATAGTTTCTTCATCAAATAAACTTTATTTGAAGCACTAGGTTTTTCATATAAATTAGCAAGAGATTTCATTAACTCTACTGTAGATGTCGCTTCTGTAATATTAGAAGCCACGGATGTTTTTAGGCTCAATCTTATAGATCCCAAATCCTTTCTATCAAGAATCTTCCATTCTTCATCAGTCATATTTGTAGGTCTAGAATTTTCATCCAATGGTAAGTAAAAATCTATTTGATACAAATAATCCTCAATCTACATCTTCCATAATTGATAATTTGGTCGTCAAACTTCTCTACCTTGTATTTGTTTTCTTCTTCCATTGTTGTAGCTCCCACTCAATCAGAAAACCCTCTATGAGTAAATCTATCAACACATAAAACCCTCAAACAAATCTCTGATACCATTTGTTGGGGTTAACACAAGGTTATACAGATAATATATCATATCTAAGCATACATGCAATAAAAGTGGATATTCTACTAGAAGAAATATACAAAACAAGAGATATAAATCAACACTAGATTTAACGTGGTTCACCCAGTGTGGGCTACATCCACCAAGAAACAAGCTAATCTATTATCCAAATCTTTCATAAGATATACAATGAAGATTTACAATCTTCCACACCTCTAATGATGTACAATATTTTATTTCTCTCAAGCTTCTCTTTCTTCTCCAAGAATTCTCTCTCACACAATTATTTTCACAATAATCATTAACTCTCTCTTCTAACCCTAGCTTTCTAGCTTATAAATACCTTATACAAACTTAGGGCACTTAGTCATGCAATTACAATTAATAGATCTACTTTAATACTAAAATTATATCTAATTCCCGTGAGTTAAATAAAACACTCACACACAAGTAACCAATGCCGGTTAGCCCTAACCGATGTCGGTTCCTACTTACCTGACCGATGTCGGTCATAGGTGACCAATGTCGGTCATAGGTGACTGATGTTAGTTACAATTTTTCCAGCAAGTTGATATAGCATGCTAAATTTACGTAATTTATCTCCACATCTCAACACATTAGACATCTTAGCTAGGTTGTTCTTGTACCATAAGACATAATCCGTAAGATGTTCATTAGACCCTTTCTTAAGTTGCATATATGAGATCTTAGATCCGATATTGATATAAAAATAAGTAATAAAATCATCGAGATAGATGTGTGAAATAATTCTTGAGTAAACGAGATAGGTCGTATAACCAACGCATCACATAATAAAGGAGACTGCGAGGAAAAATCTTAGCTAAAAGAATGTGATCATCTCAGTAAAATCTAGATAGGCCATATGAAATGCTCGGAGGTGCTCTTGGGGTCACCATGGCCATCAAAAATGGGAAGCTTAAGGTGATGAAATCAGGTGGAAGTGAGTAAGCACATATGATGGGTGTGAATGTGGTGTGCAATAAGAGAGTGGAATCGAAAGATGGATATGCATTCACGAGAAGTGGCTTAAAATTAGTAGATTTTCACTTGGAGGTATTAATAGAGAGAGGATAAATCTTAAGTTCCAGTAGAAGATACTTATCATTGTTAGTGTGATTCATATTCCACATCATCGGGTGAGTCATCTCGGTTAGGTGAGATCATAGTTCTCTACGTGTCATTTAGGGGTCATTATGTGATTCCCTTATGCCGATGCATTGGTGTGTTAGTTGCGTCATTGGGAGTTACTTCTTATTTTAGGAATATAACTCCCCCTCTCCATATGAGTTGTCATGATTGCAACATTGGGGTTACTCAACACCCTCTAGTGAGATTTTATGGATATGTGAGGTTCTTCCCCTTTATCAATCTTTTCATGCCCTTTCAACTTGATGCTCGTTCCTCTCAAGATCTCGTCCACACTGTCGTTTTCACAGTGGATGTTCACGTCATCCCTCATGATTCAAGTTTTTGTGCACTCTTTCAAGGGATCAGAGCACACATTGTGTGAATCCATGCAACTCTTCATTGTTTTCATTTTTCCAGCTTTCCATCATGATATACAGAGCTCGTTTGCAGTGTCATAATGGTTATTCTAGTTGTGTAGTTCTTGTATTGATTTCGGGGCTTCATACCTCTGTTAAGCTTTATTTGGGTGAATTTTCATGTGTTAATGGGTTTTCAAATATTTTGGGTGTACATATTGGTTTAGAGGTGTTTCACAGCTTCAAGTTTCAGTTCCAAGGTTTTTGGTGCTAGTTTGAAGTGTGTGTTTTTGTTTTCTTGAAGGTGGTTAGAGGCTCAACTCATACCCAAGTCACCGAGCTAGGAATCGAGCTGCCAAAGCTCACCTTACACTCGACCTCCTCCTCCCAACTTAGCACTACATAGTTCGGCTCGATTCTCCTCTACTTACTCCCAGTTCTCCCCTCGCTTTGGTTTTAACTTGTTTTCACTCATGGTTGGTTTTGTGTTGGATTTTGCATCATTTGTTATGTGATCTTGAATATTTGAGTGCTCCTTAGTTGCACATGCATTGTTCTATTTTTGGGTTCCTCATCTCATTCGCCCTTGTAACTCATGTTCAAACCATGTCAAGGCCTTATGCTCTATTCTAGATACCTTCTAGCCCTCTATTCACATTTGGTTGGCACTTGGTTTGAACTCCTCGTGCTCTCGCCTAACTTCTCGACCCGACTCTTTATTTTTTCCCCCATGCCTAGGCCTTGTTCGATCCCTATATGTGCCCTTACCCAGTGCCAAACTCGCTTTATCGTGTTTTGGGTTCCCTCACCGTCAGAATCTCCTCGATCATCTCACCACTCTACACACCTACCTCTCATTCACACTTTTATACCACTACTCACTAAAGCACTTCCTCAAACTACTACTCACTAGCTCTACTCTCCACATGATCCCCAACTTGGGCCTCCCGCCCAATGGCTTGCCCACCATGTGTAGCAGAGAATTTATTCCTCTCCCTAGCACAACTCTTGGTATTTGTTCCATGCAACAACTCCACTCTTCCCCAACTATTTGGCTCAAGACAACCTTAGATACCCCCATCTTGGTGACATCCGGCTTCAACTTGGCGTCCAACTCACCCTCCTGGTACACATCTCGCCACCCGAGTTGACCTTGCCTAGCTCACCTTGAATCAAGTCACTCGCCATTCATCTCATTGCTTCCCAACTCAACTTAAGAGCTCTCTAGCCCTCTTCATGTCCTTAGCACCGGACATCCCTTGAGCCCCCTCCTTTGATTTTTCTCTTTTTCTCATTTTTCGCATCAGTAAAACATTTTGAAGGGAAAAACAAATAAAAATTCATTATTTTCGTGGGGAATTTTTCATTGGGCTCCGCATATAGGGTTATTGGGATTTCTTGGCCATTTTTATGACTCGTGCATTGTACAGGAGGCTCAACATAAATGTGAAAGTTAACAATCTTCCCAGTGCGGTGCCGAAAAGGGCAGGTGGGCACTGGGACGCTCTGGACCTATTTCTAGGCACTTGTGGCTGCTAAAACCATCATCAACCCTACTCTTCATGGTCATGAGATATTTTTTCCCTTCACCTTTGGTCTCTAGTATATCACACAATGATTACCAAGGTCACGCGATAACCTACAATAAAGAATTCACCTACAAAACCCTCAAAAGTGCATCAAATCCTAAAAATAAAAGAATGCAAATAAGGGTTCGTACTACCCTCGCCTATCAAATGAGTGAACTTATGATTGAGAGCTACAATACATTTCAGACCCAATGTAGTTCTAGGTGTGTGTGTGTTTGCGTACTTGTGCCCTAGGTGGATCTTGTTGTCACACTTGATATTGAGTAAGTAAATAGATGTAAAGAAATGTAATAGATGTCTACATGGAACATAATAGACTCACCCTCCTATGAAGTGTATGTAAAAGAATGCATTCCCTTTCCCTTGAATGGATGATATAATGGATGCTTGAATGCTCTTGAATAGCCTTTGGATGTAACCTTAGGTGGTGATAGCTAATGCTTAGTGCTTGGTCCTTTATTATGATCACATAACTTTATATTTATATGATTCCCTTGTTTGAATTTTGTAATTAACCCCGAAAAGGCCGAATACCAAAAAGATAAGATGCTCAAATGGCTAGAAAGGACCAAAAATATGTGATTAAAGTACAAAGAGGTTAGGGGGCACCTAGAGGGGACAGGGGTGCTTTGCGGCCGGCATCCTTATTGGGTGTTGGTGTCCAGAGTCATGGGAACTAAAGGGTCAAAGGTTAAACTAGAAAAGAAGGTGTGTAAGACCAAAAGAGGCAATAGGAAACAAAGAAAGATAGCTAAATTCATGGGTTTATTATTACTCTTCTTACTAAGGAATCATATGAATAGTAGTATGTGATTAGGATTAGATAGATACTCAAAGTGTGTGATTTTGTGTCTATACCCATTAGGAGGATTTTTTTCCCCAAAAATTATTTTCTCCACTTCTAGATCCAAAAATTTGTGTTATCTCAAAACATATCTACAACTAACATGATGGTCTTCAAACTACTAATCTTTTAATTGCACAATCACCCTACAATTTGATCCAGGACCTGTGGAACTTGGGACCACTTCCTTCGTTGCGCCACTCGATGTTGACATTGCCAAATCGGGATAGATAATCTCTATTTGGTCTTCATGAGGACTTCATAATAGATATTTGATTACTAATTTTACAAGAAAACACTAGGCATGATAAACATGTCATGAAGTGTTTACTTACTTGGTGGCTCTAGTCATGTGTCTTCTCCTTAAGACAAGGTAGATTTTCCCTTATCTTCATTGGCCAAACCCTCTTGGCATGTTTCTTTTGTTTTCCACACCAAATCACACAATGGCTATTGGATCCATAGTAAGCACATGGATATGTCCATAATAGCTCGGGGTTATTATAGGATCCTTCTTATAATCAAAGAAGACATGATCATACCTCTTAGGGCTGTCAACTTTTCCTTTTCTCTCACCATTATTTTGAGAGTCTAGTCTGTTCCCTATTGTAGGCTCCTTCGGGAGGACCGGTGATTTGGTCTCTATGGTTGATGTTATCTCAGAGATTTTTCTTGCCTCATTTTTTCCATTGTTGTATCCTAGACCTGCATATCGAGGTCTTTCCTCTGCATAGATAGGATTATTTATACCTTGGATATTAATACCAAGTCCTTTTCCTTAAAATCCCATTTTAAAAAGAAAATTTGATCCTATACCTCTAATATATTTTTTGAATTCACCAAAAGTGGGATTTATAGCTTCATGGGAAGGAAAATTCATTGAATCTCTTACAATGTTTTTATTGGTGGGTGTACCTTACTTCACCACCTCTTCACCATCATGCAATGTTTCTACGATATTTTCCTTCACTTGTAGTTCATGTTGTAACTCTGTGATTACTCCTCCAAGGAATTATACCTGAGACCCAAACATGTCTTGATGCTCTTGCTTCTCTGATTCCACGAGCTATAGATGTTTCCTCAATTGAAAATCCTTTATAGGATACAGTGTGTTTTCCAAGTTATAATTGTAATAGGTTGAATGCTACTTGTATTTTCCAAAGGCTTTTCTTTATTCCACCATTCAAAATTGGAACCACCGTGGTTCTCGATATGGGAACAAATACCAACATTGTTCCTTATCATGCCCAATCATAGAGCAATGTGCACATATCTAAGGACCATCCCATTCTTCTTGGGTCCCTTGGTGACGATTTTCTTCTTAAAGCCACATATTGTAGGATTTCCATGCTCCATATAAATTCAACAATCAGCGTACATGATTAAGTTATCATGGTGATTACTTTTCATAATGTCAGAATCGCTGAAATGAAGACAAACATGTTAAGATATATTTTTGATCTTAAAGGAATGTGTCATTAATCTGGACTCTTGATAACGTAATTTGTTTACATGGGACAGCAAGCTATTATTGCTTGTATGTTTGCTGATATGACAACAGAATTGTCGTATGCTTGATGAACTCTATTCGCTGATTGACAGCACACCTTGAATCAATTCCATTGATCCAAGGTATGTTGTGGCCTTCTTGTAATCACTTTGCCGATTTACTTTTAAACCAGACTGAAGGTTGATATAAATGTTGCAGCACCTGATTTCAGGAATGAATATCTGGCACGTAGATGCCAATGGAAAAGGTTCGATTCTCGAACCATACACTGTTGTAACGCTAGACAGCGTAAGACGACAAGGGGGTTTGGATGCAAGTGGCTCAGGTAGGTGGAACATGGGACGAAACGTCCTGCATAGTGTTGAATTTGGATGTCAGTCGGAAGGACTTGATTGGAAATTGATTAATTAAGTGTTAGGGGATTAGACCCTAATCTACCCCTAAGTTCTACCTTATACCCTAACTACTATCCTACGTGGATTTTTAAATTCTATATGGGTGAAAATAGATCTAAATCCTATTAACCTAGGAACTAGGTGAATGACCTAGATATGGACACTATTAAAAATCCTAAACTAAACCTAACCTAAGGAAGGGGACGCACAGACCCATGGGGATGGAAAGGATAAGGAGGGAAGGTAAGAATTTATTGGACAATGAATGAGGTCCTTGCAGGACAAAGCGCCAAGTCTCAAGGAACATGGAAAAGATAGGGGCATTCAATTAGTCATGAGACTAAACTTTGTTTTCATGCAAAATTTGAAATTTGGCAATCCGCCAACCCGAGTCAAGGTGGCGTGAGGAAAAAGGAAAAGGCAGTGCCTTCAATGCATTAATTTTCTTGGTCTTCGCGACCAGCCCGCCTTGGAAAGAGGAAAGGGGAAATTTTGTTGGTCATTGTGTTCTTTCGAGGTTTTTGAAGTTGCTCTGCATTTGGTTTTTCACGGTTCTGTCGAACCAGCTGTGTTTGATTATTATCTCTGTTTCTTTGGAAAATCTAAGGCTATTTTTGAGCCTGTAGAGGAAGGTGACTGTTTGGGAAGCTTTACTACTGTCGCCGTGGAAGGAAACAACTCCTGTAGGCGTGGTTTTCGAGCTTCAAGGAAAAATTTCAGGCATGTTAAGCCCTTCTCCTTAAACTGCTTGCTTTTGCTTAATCGTCTCATTAAAACAACCCTGCTCTTCTGATGAAGGGGTTTTGGGTTTATTCGATTTTGCTGTCATGATTGAGATGATTTTGGGTAGAGTCATTTTTCTTTGCTGTTGCGACTTAAACTTCCTTTGCATAATTATTGAGTTGAAAATACAGCCCATGCTGTGTTGATTTGTTCGACCATATTGGGGAATTCGTTCTTTATATTACGAAATTGTGCTTATGAATACTTAGCTATGCGAGTAATATTTCTGAGTGTTGTGCTTTTTCTTTTGTAAAAAAGGAAGGATGAATGCGACTTGGGTATTTTTGGGTGTTGAAGAAAGTGATTGTTCTTCTTACTGAATTTATTAATGAACTATGTTTTCTCCTTGCTGTTTGAAATCAGAAGGTGATGGAAAGTTGATTTTATTGTGTTTTGTGGATGCGGTTTGATCTTCTAACTCGAACTGTCATCGTGAAAACGATCATGGCTTAGTATTTTTGTGCAAATGAATGAAATACATGAGAATTTGGCTTGCTGTTTGAGACTGTTTTGACTGCATTACATGCTTACAAGCATCTAATACCCTATGCGGGTTTGCCTTGATAAAGGTATTGTTATATGAATATTGTATTTCTGAGTTCTGCACATCATTGTGAAATAGGAGAATGAGATTTTCAGATTTAAATGTTTGTTGAGAAGGAACTCGAACTGGGTATTTCTTTGCATATGGTATATTGAATGAAATTGTGCATGTTGTACGAGTTTGTTTTGACATCGTTTCTTTTCTGAAATTAATAAGGAAACGAGTTCCTCTTCTTTCTGTTGTTTTAAATTCTGAAGGAAATGGTAATTGGGTTTCATTGAGCATTTTGGGTTCGGCCTGATGGAAGTGATAGTGAAATTTAGATTATTTTTCTGAGTGTTGTTTTCTTTTTGTACAAACGGAAGGATGAAATGATTCGTGTGATCTCTGATTTTGCACTGTCATTCAAAAACGAACTCGACTTGAGTGATTCTTGTTGTGTTTGAAGAAAATGGGTGTTTTCTTATTGAAATAGTTAAAGGAACGAATTTTTCTCTTCCAGTTGCTTGAATTCTGGAAATATTAACACTAGAGCTTCACTGTACACTACGGGTTGGACTTGTGAGGTAACAACAAAGTGCAATTATTATTTATGAACTGTGTGCGTTCATGGGTATAGAAAGTCGTGTGAATAATTGATAAAGTGATTGTATAACTGTTCATTTGGTTATAATACAGTGAAGGAAGTATGAATTCTTCTAGTACAGTAAGAGCATAGGATGCATCTTTATATTGCTTGCTCTATGAAGGATACGATGCTTTACCTACTTGTTTTTGGTATTCGTATGTGCCTGCTTAAAAGGAAGTATTGATATGGATGATAAATTCTTCCTTGTTTTCATTTAAAGCTGAATATGGATGGGTTTATCCCTTGCTGTAGGAAAGTGAGTTCTCTCATTTTTAGGATGAAAATGTGACATGTTGTGGTTGCTGTACACTCTATATGTTGTAAAAGACGTAAATGTCTGTTGAATGAATTATTTAAAAGGGGATTATATTATGCGGAATGAATCTTAATGTTGGATCATGCCTGTGCTAAATAAGCGGATATTTGGTTGTCTCAATGAGAAGAGGTAATATGACCCATCTTCCTTATATTCGGTTATTGATTTCGTAAGTTTCACTGAATCACGTTATCTTTGATTGGTGTCTCTTTGGATTAAATTTTCAAGATACAATCATGAGGAAAGGAAAAGGAGTGTGGATGGATAACTTGGAATAATGATCATTTCTTCTCTCATACAGTTGGAAATCTGTAATCGTTAAGGAACGAATTTTGTATTGCTTTGGTTTAAGCATCTATATTTTATTGTTGTTTACTTTTCTCATCAGTATTTGATTGTTTGAAATCAAATGAGTTGCATGAACTGAAAGGAAAGCAATTTGGTTTATATTTTCAGTCAAATTTTATCCTTTGAAATTATTACTAATGTAAGGGAATGGAATTGATAGAAGTTATGTTAGAACAGCACAGTATACATACTTGTGTTCCTAGTTCTTACAGATGTTGTAATCTGGAACTGTTTGAAAGAGATTACTTCTTGTAATGATTGTTTGGGAAAGAGGACAGTAATCCTTTGACTGATTTGGATGGTAATTCGATGATTCAGCTGTCATGTTGTTCATTCTTTTTATATTTAATTCTTGAATGATGTTCATAGTAACGTTTCATAAAAGCAGGGTTCTTTTATTGAGACAGTTAATTAAAAGCACCTCATTTTAATGACAAGTGCTTAATATGCTGGCCTCAATGAACTCGACCTCGCAAGTAATTTTGCAGATGGAACTTGAGTTAAACGAAGACATGGTTGTTTTCTGATACTTCTTTTGATTGACTGAAGATGGATTGTAATTGATAGCTATTACTCCTCTACGAGGAATTGAGAAAAGAAGAAATTACATTCTTCTATCTTATGTGTTGTAATGTTGTTTAATATAAACAAAGTCCATCATTCGACTGCAAATGTATAAATTATAAAATAGATGGATGAATACAAATACAAGTGTGATATTTTAATGATCAGATCGTTTGATATTGTTGAATAAGTTGGGAATATAACATTATTCCTTGATTTGGAATTATTCAATTGTTCATGAATGAATTAAAAGGAAATGACATCTATTCTTACCTAAATGCAACTCTTACGTTGAAATGTGCAATTAGTTCATACTTGGGTTAAGATGAATTTTTAATTGGCATTAAAAAGGATTTAGGAAGAACATGATCTCTTAATTGAAAGGTATTCGGATTAGTTAAAAGCTAAGGAATATCAAATAACTTAGGAGCAGCCAACCTCGTATTCGGACTCTCGTTAATAGCCTCGAATGTTAAATTTAAAAGTAAGGATATGGGAAAACATATCCATGGTTAAATAGACCTTAACTATGTAAGGTTAAGGAGAATAAATGAATATATTCATTGAGAATTAGACCTCGTTTAGATGACGTCTAATAAGATGGAATTCTGAATTTGTTTACAATTGTGGGAAACTTGGTTAAGTTTAATAGGTTAAACTTATTAAGTCTATCGGTAATGGGCTGCTTAATCCAAGGATTAAGAAAAGAACCAAGTAGAGAAAATGCAACCCTTCGGTACGAAGGAGGAGATGCGTAGTAAACTAGAAGATGGATTAAGTCTCTCTTAGCTACATACAACTGTAACAAGAACGAGGATAAAGGATCAGCATGGCTGCTGAAAGTTGATCTTAAATATTAAGATCATAACCAAATCACTTGAGCTGGATGTGTACTGATGGGAGGATTCCGTAGGACATTGACATACGCCAGCTACAACATGGTGTCTTCATGAAGGTGGGGCCTTCATGACGACACAATGTTATAGCTGACATATTACAATGCCCTCCCAAATTAAATCATCAAGATTACATGTTTGGATACTAAGTTCTGGTCGGGATAGGAATGTGATCACGTATACGGAGTGACTCTAAGACTAAAGGTAACCAGCACACACATGGAGTTGTCTAGGATGACACCGTATGTCTCGCGTATCTTTAGTTACCATGAGTAACTTCCTATACTCGCTCATATTGCTAGTTGGAGTTTGACCTTAAATTGGAAGGACCTGGTAGAGACCAGAAAGACCATTCTAGATAACTGATGAAGTGAGGTGAAGGACGTATTCCATTGGTGTGTATCACATCCTGGAATATGATCATGCAAAGCATGTGAAAATCTTTGGCCAAAGTATCGCAAGTGCTGGTTGCGTTGTCCTAATCACCTAGTTTAAGATGCAGGATGTCAGATGAATATCAGTAACAGATATTCAGATAGGCTTCTTAAATGGATCACTTCGATAACCGGAAATGGTAAGAGAACCTTGTATATACATTATACTATGCATGAATTAACATGAAGGATCGGTAAGTTGCCGAGTCATGAAATGAGAGATCGCTGAAACTCCGAGCCATAAAATGGGAGATCGGTAGTTCTTCGAGTCATTTACAACAGCATATGGAATCTGTTATATGATTGAATGGCACTGAATGTGTGTTCCATATTACAAATATGTGAACAGAGAACATTAGTTTTAAAGGGAAATTGTGTGATCCAAACTGCATTATTTGGACAGAGAACAATTATTAAAACTTGAACGTGTGTTTGAATTATATAATTCATAACAGGGAACGTTGTATAAAAAAAAAAAAATTCCCTTGTTCTGGTATCTTAAAATGGGGATGTTACATCTTGGTATCAGAGCTGAAGGTTGCAGCTCTTGGACCTAATGAGTCCACAATATTAATAAGGTTTACATTTTCTTATTGAATAGAAAATGGTCAGAACAAGAGGGAATGCTGCGAACAACCCGTTACTGGGTGGAGAAGCAGCTACTACTCAAAAGTTGGATGAAATCCTTGCTGCCCTACTAGATACGAGAGATCGTTTGACTGTTCTGGAACAGCAATCAATGGGCAATGAAGAGGAGGAAGAAGAAGCTGATATAAATGATCAGCCGCCTCCTGTGGACAACACCAATGGAGGGAATCTAGGTGTTGATAATAGTAATGTAAATGCTCCTAATCATCCTAAAAATAAAAGGGCAAGATTAGCAGCTGAACTTACAAATGACATAAAGAGAATAAGTCCTCCAAAGTTTGATGGAACAACCCTTGGGGACGGAGCTGAGAATTGGCTCAGTGAAATGGAGAAATACTTTGCAATAAGAAACTTCTCCGAGGAGACCAAAGCGATATGGGGAGCATATCAGCTTTCTCATGAAGCATCATCATGGTGGGACAACCGTAAGGTTGAGTTGAATATTGTCGAATCAGACATAACTTGGGATCAATTTAAGGGTTACTTTAGGCAACGATGGCTGCCTCAACTCTATTTTGATAGGAAAATGACTGAATTTCAGAACTGGTCGCAAGGAAGGCTGACGGTGACAGAATACTGGGAAGGGTTTACTAAACTCCTTAAGTATGTGCCGCAGTACCAAGCTGATGAGAAGTTCAGAATACGGAAGTTCATAATGGGATTGAATCCCATCATTGGTGGCGAAGTGGATGTCCACGGCCCAACCACCATGGAAGGAGTTGTCGAAAAGGCAATTAGACAGGAACAAAAATTGAGAGCAATTTCTGCTCATAGGGAAGAGATAAGGAAGAAGATTCCCAATTCTTCTTCATCTCTCGCACCTAAAAGGGGGCCTTGGAAAAGGTTTGGTGTGAAAAACAAAATTGTTGTAGATGACAACAAGAAATCAGAATGAACAAACCTCAGTAAATAGTGTGTAAAGAACAACTTCACAAAAGTTAGTGGCAATGGACAAAAGTCCTATGGAAGCTTAATGATAACTTCAAAGCTGGTAACAAATTTGAGCCTAGAAAAGGACCAGTTGGAGGATGCTTCAACTGTGGAAAGGACCACTACGCGAATCACTGTCCTCTGAAGAAGGATGATCGCAATCAAGCAACATAGGATACACGCTTAGTGGCTAATGACATGAAGTGAAAAGCAAGTTACACCTATAGAAGTTCTGTAAGTTATTCGGTACACCTGTAGTCATACTTTTTGATCTGGAGCTACTGAATGCTTTATTTCTACTAAACTTGCAATGAAATTAAAAAGAAAGGCTGAACGAATGGATAAAACATGGATAGTGCATTATGGGAATAATGCTGCCCATACAGTCGAAATGTGCCTTTTTGGGGCAATTCTTGACTTGCCCAGTTTCTCCACCGAAGTTGACCTGTATGTCACTCCTTTAGGATCATATGATATCATTATTGGAGTTAACTGGTTGGCAGAACATAAGGCAAAAGTCGACTATTATGAAAAACAAATTTGTTGTTTTGATGACTCGCAAAGTAAAGCAAAGAGTCATTCAAGGTGTAAAACGTGAAGTCATAGTTAGGAAACCTGATAACTATGTAACTAAAAAGGGCTAAAAATAGAGGTTGCACCTCAGTATGCAGTAAAAAAATGACAGAAAATGTTGAGGAAGATAATGATTTCATGGAAAGATATCCATTATTAAGGGATTTCATGATGTGTTTCTCGAGGAATTACTGTGTCTTCCACCCAAACGAGAGTTTGACTTTGCAATAGAAATCAAGCTGAACCGAACCCATATCTAAGGCACCTTATGAATGACCACCCTCGAGTTGGTAGAGCTAAAGGCTCAATTATAGAACTTTTGACTAAGGGGTCGATAAGACCGAGCGCCTCACCATGGGGAGCGCCGGTAATTTTGTAAAGAAAAAGGATGGCACATTGAGGTCGGCATGACTATAGAATGCCGAACAAGGCAACTATTAAGAATCGATACCCACTTCCTAGGATTGATGATCTATTCGACCAGATGCGAGGAGCATCAGTCTATTCAAAAATAGATCTTCGATCTGGATATCATCACCGAGAATAAAGGAAGAAGATATTCATAAAACAACTTTTAGAACAAGGTACGGCATTATGAATTCACGGTGTTACCTTTTGGGTTGACTCAATGCACCGCCGCCTTCATGAATCTGATGAACAATATTTTTCAAGAATACTTAGACAAGTTTGTGCTTGTATTCTTAGATGACATTCTTATATACTCTAAAAATGTCGAAGAGCACCAAGAACATTTAAGGATAGTGCTGGAAGTTTTAAGAAAGAGGAAGTCAGATGGTAAACCTGTCTAAATGTTCCTTTTATGATGCAGAGGTGCATTATTTGGGACACGTTATAAGCAAGAATGGAATAGTTGTAGACCCTTCAAAGATCACAGCTATAACCGAGTGGCTCGCGCCTAAGAACGTGCATGAAGTGAGAAGCTTCATGGGCTTAGCAGATATTATCAAAAGTTCACATAAGGACTTTTCAAAATTGCTGCCCCAATCACTTCACCGCAAAAGAAGGATAAGAAATTTGTCCGACGGACAAATGTGAATCGCTTTAAAAATTTAAAGGAACAAAGCTTAACTACAACACCTATTTTAATCGTACTGCACTCCAAATGGAAATTTTATGGTTGTAACGGATGCATCAAGAGAAGGCCTGGAGGTATTCTCACACGTAATAACCATGTCATAGCTTATGAAAGCAGAAAGCTTAAGTTACATGAACATAATTATGCTCCACACGACCTAGAGCTCGCTGCCATTGTTCATGCACTTCAAATGTGGAGGCATTACCTTTTAGGCAAACCTTTGAGTTAAAAACTCACCATCCGGGGTGAAGTATATTTTTACTCACCAAATCTGAATGCAAGGCAACGAAGATGGTTAGAATTTCTGTCTCAGTATGATTTTGATATAAGCTACATCAAGGGCAAGGAAAATAGAGTGGCAGATGCTCTGAGTCGAAGGAAGCATATCTCGCTCTTATAACGTTAAGAACTCAGTTTAAGGATGAGGTGAAAGATGCCTTGAATCAGATCCTTATTTCAAAGCAAGTCAAAACAACACTTGCTGTAGATCCAAAGGATGTCGTATAAAGGATTTCATTTTGACAATGAAGGAATTTCGAGGTTCGAAAAAAGTGGTATATATACCTTTGGCAAATGACTTAAGAAGGAAATTGTTAATCGAATTTCACAATTCACCTTTTTCTGACACCCTAGCATTACAAAAATGCTTCGCTGATCTTAAGCAAAGCAATACTGGAAGGGAATGAAAAAGGATGTGGTGGAATTTGTAACACACCGCTTAGAATGTCAACGTGTTAAGGCGAACATATGCATCCCGCTGGATTATTGTATCCCCACAAAGATTCCACAAGACAAATGGCAAGTGATAATGATGGATTTCGTTCAAGGATTGCCTATGTCAAGAAATAAGCATGATATTATCTGGTTGTCCGTCGACAAATTAACCAAAGTGGCACACTTCATCGCCGTAATTTGAAAGACAATGCACCGTTGAAAGCAAGAAGATTTGTACATGAAATTTTCAGATCGCATGGAATACCCGAATTAATCATATATGACAGAGATCCGAGGATGACATCAAGGTTTTGGCAAACGCTTAATGTGGCCTTGGGAACTAAATTAAACTTCAGCTTTCGCATATCATCCAGAGACTGGATGGACAAAGACGAGAGAGAGTTAATCAAGTTTTAGAGGACATGTTAAGGATGTATTGCATGGACCAGCAAAGATAAATGGGAGGAATACCTTCCACTGGGTTGAATTTTCCTACAATAATACATACCATGCCTCTTAAAAATGGCGCCTTTGAAGCATTGTATGGAAGAAAATGTAACCCCTCACACATTTGGGACAAAGTAGAGGACAGAGAGGTAATTGGGCCGAAATCCTTACGGAAATGGAACAACAAATCAAAATGATTCGGGAACATCTAAAGGAGGCCGCCAATAGGCAAAAGAGTTATGCAGACTTAAAGTGGGTTGATAGGAATTATAAACCGGGAGAGAAGGTCTTTCTTCTGGTGAAGCCGAAAAAAGAGCTCAATAACTTTTGGCAAGGCTGCCCAAGTTTTCGCCACGATACGTGGGACCTTTGAAATTGTTGAAATAATCAACCCCGTAGCTTATCGTCTAAAGCATTACCTCCGCTTTATCACAAATGCATGATGTTTTTCATATTTCTTTGCTTAAGAAATACGTAATGATTTATCACATGTGCTGAATTGAATTCCTGCAGTCCAAGACCTAGGAATAATCATGGTTAAGCCCATTCGAGTGTTGGGAACTCGCCACTGACTTAAGAAATCAGCGAAGTGAATCAATGTAAGGTCCAGTGGGACCAGCTTCAGTCAAGAAAGTGCAACTTGGGAAAATCTCAAAGAAATGAGATCTGCTTTTTCCATACTTGTTTGATCGAAATTGAAATTCAAAAACTCGATAATTCTACCAAATTTAGACAATTATTGGTCTATTTTACGCTTGTCTTAAAACACTGCTTTAAAGAGTGAATCTATTTTTGTATGAACTTATTAATGGAAGGACAATAACTAAACTTTGTCCTAAACTCCTTGATTTGGTTAATTTGATCATCGGGACGATGATTTTTAAGAAGGGAGGAATGTAACGCCTTGATTTTTGTAAGTTATCATGGTGATTACTTTTCATAATGTCAGAATCGCTGAAATGAAGACAAACATGTTAAGATATATTTTTGATCTTAAAGGAATGTGTTGCTAATCGACTCTCAGTATAATCGTAATTTGTTTACATGGGACAGCAGCTTATTATTGCTTGTATGTTTGCGATATGACAACAGATTTGTCGTATGCTTGATGAACTCTATTCGATTGACAAGACACCTCAATCAATTCCATCGATCCAAGGTATGCTGTCGGGCCTTTCTTGTAATCGCTTTGCCGATTTACTTTTAAACCAGATCAAGGTTGATATAAATGTCAGCACCGATTTCAGGAATGAATATCCGCACGTAGATGCCAATGGAAAAGGTTCGATTCTCAAACCATACACCGTTGTAACGCTAGCAGCTGTAAGACGACAAGCGGGTTTTGATGCAAGTGGCTCTGTGTAGGTGGAACATGGGATGAAACATCCCGCATAGTGTTGAATTTGGATGTCAATCAAGGACTTGATTCGAAATTGATTAATTAAGTGTTAGGGGATTAGACCCTAATCTACCCCTAAGTTCTACCTTATACCCTAACTACTATCCTACGTGGATTTTTAAATTCTATATGGGTGAAAATAGATCTAAATCCTATTAACCTAGGAACTAGGTAATGACCTAGATATGGACACTATTAAAAATCCTAAACTAAACCTAACCTAAGGAAGGGGACGACAGCACTCCATGGGGATGGAAAGGATAAGGAGGGAAGGTAGGAATTTATGGGGACAATGAATAAGGTCCTCACAGGTGAGCGACAAGTCTCCAAGTGAACATGGAAAAGATAGGGGGCATCTAGCTAGTCATGAGACTAAACTTTGTTTTCATGCAAAATTTGAAATTTGGCACCGCCAACCCGAGTCATGGTGGCGTGAGGAAAAAGGAAAAGGAAGGCCTTCAATGCATTAATTTTCTTGGTCTTCGTGACCACCCGCCTCGGGAAAGAGGAAAGGGGAAATTTTGCTGGTCATTGTGTTCTTTCGGTTTTGGAAGTCAGCTTCTACGCATTTGGTTTTTCACGGTTCATTTAACCAGCTTGTGTTTGATTATTATCTCTATTTCTTTGGAAAATCTAAGGTTATTTTTGAGCCCGTAGAGGAAGGTGACTATTTTGGGAAGCTTTACTATCGCCCGTGGAAGGAAACAACTCTCGTAGGCGATGGTTTTCTTCGAGCTTCAAGGAAAATTTCAGTGCATGTTAAGCCCTTCTCCTTAAACTCGCTTGCTTTTGCTTAATCGTCTCATTAAAACAACCCCGCGCCTTTCGATGAAGGGGTTTTGGGTTTATTCGATTTTGCTATCATGATTGAGATGATTTTGGGTAGAGTCATTTTTTTCATTGTTGCGACTTAAACTTCCTTCGCATAATTATTGAGTTGAAAATACGCCCATGTTGTGTTGATTTGTTCGACTCATATCGTGGGAATTGCTCTTTATATTACTTGAAATTGTGCTTATGAATACTTAGCTATGCGAGTAATATTTCGAAAGTATTTCAGGCTTTTATTTTGTCAAAAATGGAAGGATGAATACGACTTGGGTATTTTTGGGTGTCAAGAAAGTGATTGTTCTTCTTATCAATTTATTAATGAACTATGTTTTCTCCTTGCTGTTTGAAATCGAAGGTGATGGAAAGTTGATTTTTGTGTTTTGTGGATGTGGTTTGATCTTCTAACTCGAATCTGTCATCGTGAAAATGATCATGGCTTAGTATTTCGTGCAAATGAATGAAATACATGAGAATTTGGCTTGTTGTTTGAGACTGTTTTGACTGTACCATGCTTGCGCATCTAATACCTTATGCGGGTTTGCCTTGATAAAGGTATTGTTATATGAATATTGTATTTCAAGTTCGCACATCATTGTGAATAGAGAATGAGATTTTCAGATTTAAATGTTTGTTGAGAAGGAACTCGAATAGGGTATTTCTTTGCATATGGTATATTGAATGAAATTGTGCATGTTGTACGAGTTTGTTTTAACATCATTTCTTTTCTGAAATTAATAAGGAAACGAGTTCCTCTTCTTTCTGTTGTTTTAAATTCTGAAGGAAATGGTAATTGGGTTTCATTGAGCATTTTGGGTTTGGCCTGATGGAAGTGATAGTGAAATTTAGATTATTTTTCTGAGTGTTTTTTCTTTTTGTACAAATGGAAGGATGAAATGATTCGTGTGATCTCTGATTTTGCACTGTCATTCAAAAATAAACTCGACTTGAGTGATTCTTGTTGTGTTTGAAGAAAATGGGTGTTTTCTTATTGAAATAATTAAAGGAATGAATTTTTCTCTTCCTGTTGCTTGAATTCTCGAAATATTAACACTAGAGCTTCACTGTACACTACGGGTCGACTTTTTGTAGGTACAAGTCAAAGTGCAATTATTATTTATGAACTGTGTGTTCATGGGTATAGAAAGTCGTGTGAATAATTGATAAAGTGACTCGTATAACTGTTCATTTAGTTATAATATAGTTGAAGGAAGTATGAATTCTTCTAATACAGAAGAGCATAGGATGATCTTTATATTGCTTGCTCTATGAAGGATACGATGCTTTACCTACTTGTTTTTGGTATTCATATGTGCCTCACTAAAAGGAAGTATTGATATGGATGATAAATTCTTCCTGTTTTCATTTAAAGTCAATATGAATGGGTTTATCCTCTCGCCGTAGGAAAGTGAGTTCTCTCATTTTTTTAGGATGAAAATGTGACATGTTGTGGTTTCAGACACTCTATATGTCAGAAAGACGTAAATGTTCTCATGAATGAATTATTTAAAAGGGGATTATATTATGCGGAATGAATCTTAATGTCGATCATGCCTGTGCTAAATAAGGATATTTGGTTGTCTCAATGAGAAGAGGTAATATGACCCATCTTCCTTATATTGGTTATTGATTTCGTAAGTTTCACTCGAATCGTTATCTTGATTGGTGTCTCGCTTCGATTAAATTTTCAGACATAGTCATGAGGAAAGGAAAAGGAGTGTGGATGGATAACTGAATAATGATCATTTCTTCTCTCATACGCTTGAAATCTGTAATCGTTAAGGAACGAATTTTGTATTGCTTTGGTTTAAGCATCTATATTTTATTGTTGTTTACTTTTCTCATCGTGATTTGATTGATTGAAATCAAATGAGTCAGTATGAACCTAAAAGGAAAGCAATTTGGTTTATATTTTCAAGTCAAATTTTATCCTTTTGAAATTATTACTAATGTAAGGGAATGGAATTGATAGAAGTTATGTTAGAACAGCAAAGATACATACTTGTGTTCCTAGTTCTTATGATGTTGTAATCTGAACTCGTTTCAAAGAGATTACTTTCAGTAATGATTGTTTGGGAAAGAGGACAAGAATCCTTCGATGATTTGGATGGTAATTTAGATGATTCAAAATGTCATGTTGTTCATTCTTTTTATATTTAATTTTTGAATGATGTTCATAGAACGTTTCATAAAAGTAGGGTTCTTTTATCGAGATAGCTTAATTAAAAGCACCTCATTTTAATGACAAGTGCTTAATATGCCCTGCCAATGAACTCACCATGCAAGCAATTTTGCAGATGGAACTTGAGTTAAACGAAGACATGGTTGTTTTCTCGATACTTCTTTTTGATCAATCAAGATGGATTGTAATTCGATAGCTATTATTCCTCTACGAGGAATTGAGAAAAGAAGAAATTACATTCTTCTATCTTATGTGTTGTAATGTTGTTTAATATAAACAAAGTCCAGCCTATTCGACTGCAAATGTATAAATTATAAAATAGATGGATGAATACAAATACAAGTGTGATATTTTAATGATCAGATCGGCTTGATATTGTTGAATAAGTTGGGAATATAACATTATTCCTCGATTTGGAATTATTCAATTGTTCATGAATGAATTAAAAAGGAAATGACATCTATTCTTACCTAAATGCAACTCTTTACGCTGAAATGTGCAATTAGTTCATACTGGGTTAAGATGAATTTTAATCGACATTAAAAAGGATTAGGAAGAACATGATCTCTTAATGAAAGGTATTCGGGATTAGCTCCCAAAGCTAAGGAATATCAAATAACTTAGAGCAGCCAACCTCGTATTCGAACTCGTTAATAGCCTCAATGTTAAATTCGTAAAGTAAGGATATGGGAAAACATATCCATGGTTAATGTGACCTTAACTATGTAAGGTTAAGGAGAATAAATGAATATATTCATTGAGAATTAGACCTCATTTAGATGACGCTCTAATAAGATGGAATTCTGAATTTGTTTACAGCTTGTAGGAGAAACTTCAAGTTAAGTTTAATAGGTTAAACTTATTAAGTCTATCTCCAGACGGGCTGCTTAATCCAAGGATTAAGAAAAGAACCAAGTAGAGAAAATGCAACCCTTCTGGGTACGAAGGAGGAGATGCGTAGTAAGCTAGAAGATGGATTAAGTCTCTCTTAGCTACATACAACCGTAATAAGAACGAGGATAAAGGATCAAACATGGTTTTTTCTGCACGAAAGTTGATCTTAAATATTAAGATCATAACCAAATCACTTGAGTTTGGATGTGTACTGATGGGAGGATTCGTAGACATCGACATACGCCGGGCCAGCAACATGGTGTCTTCATGAAGGTGGGCCTTCATGACGACACAATGTTATAGCCGATATATTACAATGCCCTCCCGAATTAAATCATCAAGATTACATAAGTCGGATACTAAGTTCTTGGTCAGATAGGAATGTGATCACATATACGGAGTGACTCTAAGACTAAAGGTAACTGCACACATGGAGTTGTTCAGGACGACACCGTATGTCTCGGCGTATCTTTAGTTACCATGAGTAACTTCCTATACTCGCTCATATTGCTAGTTGGAGTTTGACCTTAAATTGGAAGGACTAGTAGAGACCAGAAAGACCATTCTAGATAGCATGTGATGAAGTGAGGGTGAAGGACGTATTCCATTGGTGTGTATCACATCCTGAATATGATCATGCAAAGCATGTGAAAATCTTTGGCCAAAGTATCGCAAGTGCCGGGCGATTGTCCTAATCACCTAGTTTAAGATGCAGGATGTCGATGAATATCAGCAATAATGTATATTCGATAGGCTTCTTAAATGGATCACTTGATAACCGGAAATGGTAAGAGAACCTCAGATATACATTATACTATGCATGAATTAACACTTGAAGGATCGGTAAGTTGCTCAGAGTCAAGTCATGAAATGAGAGATCGCTCAAACTCCGAGCCATAAAATGGGAGATCGTAGTTCTTCGAGTCATTTAGAATAGAGAAACCATTATTTTTAAGTGAATTTATATGAT
>CM031235.1:277795973-277848603 GCA_018340775.1 Taxus wallichiana var. yunnanensis | reverse complement strand
GGTTTATTGGGTTAACAATTTAAGGTTTAGTTTTTGATGTTTAGGGTTTAGTATTAGGGCTAAGGGATTACAACTTAAGGGTTAGGTTTTAGGTTTTAGAGTTTATGGTTTATGGTTTAGGGATAAAGGTTTATGGTTTAGGGATAAAGGATTAGGGTTAATGGGGTTTACAATTAAAGGTTTAGTTTTTAAGGTTTAGGATTTAGGGTTTCAAGTTTAGGGTTTAGAGTTTAGGATGTATGGTTTATAGTTTATGGTTTCAGTATTAATATTTAAGGTTTAGGGTTGAGGCTTTAGTCCTTAGGGTTTATGGTTTAGGGTTTAAGGTTTAGGGTTTAGGGTTTACGTCTCGGGGTTTAAGGTCTAGGTCTTAGTGTTTAAGGTTTAGGTCTAAGGGATGAGGGATTAGGGTTTAGGGTTTAGGTTTAGGGCTAAAGGTTTATGGTTTATGGGGTTTATGATTCAAGGTTTAGTTTTTAATGTTTAGGGTTTATTGTTTAGGTGTAAGGTTTAAAGTTTAGGGCTAAGGGATTAAAGTTTAGGGTTTGGGGTTTAGGGTTTAGGGTTTGAAGTTTATGGTTTAGGGCTAAGGTTTAGTTTTTATGGGTTTTATGATTCAAGGTTTAGTTTTTAGGGTTTAGGGTTTAGGGTTTGGGTATCACGGTTAAAGGTTTAGGGCTAAGGGATTAAAGTTTAGGGTTTAGGGTTTAGGTTTTAAGGTATGAAGTTTATGGTTTAGGGCTAAAGGTTTAGGGTTTACTGGTTTTATGATTTAAGGTTTATTTTTAGGGTTTAGGTTTAAGGTTTAGGGTTTAGTATTCGGGGATTAGGGTTTAGGGTTTAGGTGTTAGTGTTTAGTGTTTAGAATTTAGGGTATAGGGTATAGGGTATAGGGTTAAGGGTTTAGGGCTAAAGGTTTTTTTTTTGTGGGGCTTGCGATTCAAGATTCATTTTTTATTCTTTAGGGTTTAGGTTTTAGGGTTTAGGTATTAGGGTTTAAGGTTTAGGTCTAAGGGATTACATTTTAGGGCTTATGGTTTAGGTTTAGGTTTAGGGCTAAATGTTTAGGATTTATGGAGTTTATGATTCAAGGTTTAGTTTTTACGGTTTATGGTTTATGGTTTAGGGTTTAGGGTTTCAAGTTTAGGGTTTAAGGTTTAGTATTTTTGGTTTACGATTTACGGTTTAGGGTTTAATATTTAGGAATATGGTATAGGGTTAAGGGTTTTGAGTTTAGGTTTATGGTTTATGATTTATGGTTTATGGTTTACAGTTTAGGGTTTAATATAAATGATTTATTTTTTAAGGTTTAGGGCTAAGGATTACTACTTAGGGCTTAGGGTTTATGTTTTAGGGTTTAGGCTTTATGGTTTACGACTAAAGGTTTAGGGTTGATGGGGTTTACGATTCAAGGTTTAGTTTTTAGGGTTTAGGGTTTTGGATTTAGGATTTAAGATTTCGAGTTTAGGGTTTAGGGTTTATGATGTATGGTTTATGGTTTATGGTTTCAGGTTTAATATTCAAGGTATAGGGTTGAGGTTTAGTCCTTAGGGTTTAGTATTTAGATTTTAATTTTTAGGGTTTAGGGTTTAGGTCTCGGGTTTAAGATCTAGGTCTTAGCATTTAAGGTTTAGGTCAAAGGGATTAGGGTTTAGGGCTAAATGTTTAGGCTTTATGGGGTTTACGATTCAATGTTTAATTTTTATGGTTCGGGGTTTATGTCTCGGGGTTTAAGGTTTAGGGCTAAGATATTACATTTTAGGGCTTAGGGATTAGGATATAGGGTTTAGGGTTTTGAGTTTATGGTTTAATATTTAGGGTTTAGGGTCTACGGTTGAGTGCTTAGGGTTTATGGTTTAGGGTTTAGGTTTAAGGGTTTAGGGTTTAGTGTTTAGGTCTCGGGGTTTATGGTTTAGGATGAAGGGTAGTTTAGGGATAAGGGTTTATGGTTTAGGGGTTAGGGTTAAGGGTTTAGGGTTTAGGGTTTATGGTTTAGGGCTAAAGGTTTAGGGTTGATGGGCTTAATGATTTAAAATTTTATTTTTAGGGATTAGGGTTTTGAATTTAGGGTTTAGGGTTTAGGGTTTAGGGTTTCTAGTTTATGGTTTAGGCTTTAGGGTTTAGTGCTTAAGTTTTAGGGTTTAGGATTTAGTGTTTAGGGTTTAGCGTTTATGGTTTAGGGATTATGGGGTTTATGATTTAAGGTTTAGTTTTTAGGGTTTAGGGTTCAGGGTTTTGAATTTAAGGTTTAGGGTTTAGGATTTATGGTTAATGGTTTTACAATTTAGGGTTTAATATTTAGGGTTTAGGGTTTAGGGTTTAGTGCTCGGGGTTTAGGGTTTACGATTTATGGTTTATGGTGTAGGGTTTATGGTTTAGGGCTTAAGGTTTGGGGTTTATGGGTTTTACTATTCAAGGTTTAGTTTTTATTGTTTAGGGTTTAGGGTTTAGTGTATCGAGTATAGGTTTTATGGTTTATGATTTATTGTTTATGGTTTATGGTTTAGGGTTAAGGTTTTAGGTCTCGTGGTTTAAGATGGATTATAATTTAAGGCTTAGGGTTTAGGGTTTAATGTTTAGGGTTTACGATTTAGGGTTTGTGGGGTTTACGATTCAAGGATTAGTTGGATTTCAAGTTTAGGGCTTAGGATTTATAGTTTAAGGTTTACGTTTTAGTGTATAATATTTAGGGATTAAGGTTTAGGTTTAGTGCTCGGTGTTTAGGGTTTAGGGTTTAGAGTTTAGTGTTATGGGTTTAGGGTTTAAGGTTTAGGTCTCAGGGCTTAAGGTTTAGGGCTAAGGGATTGTAGTTTAGGGCTGAGGTTTAGGGTTTAGGGATAAAATTTTAGAGTTTATGGGGTTTACGATTCAAGGTTTATTTTTATGGTTTATGGTTTAGGATTTTGGGTTTAGGGTTTTGAATTTAGTGTTAAGGTTTTAGGATTTATGGTTTAAGGTTTACGATTTAGGTTTAATATTTAAGGTTTAGGGTTTTGTTTAGTGCTCAGGATTTATGGTTTAGGGTTTAGGGTTTAGGGTTCAGAGTTTAGGGTTTAGGTATTAGGATTCATGGTTTATGGTTTATGTTTTAGGCTTTAATATTTAGGGTTTAGGGTTTAGTGCTTAGTGTTTAGGGTTTAGGGTTTAGGTCCCGTGGTTTAATATTTAGGGCTAAAGGTTTAGGGTTTATGTGGTTTATGATTCAAGGTTTATTTTTTTAGGGTTTAGGTTTTTGGGTTAAGTGTGTTTAGGGTTTAGGGTTTAGGGTTTCAGTTATAGGGTTTAGGGTTTAGGATTTATGGTTTCTTGTTTAGTTTTTATGAGTTACTTTTAAGGGTTTAGGGTTTAGGGTTTATTGCCTAGGGTTTAGGGTTTAGGGTTAAGGTTTGGGGTTTTAGGTTTAGGGTTTATGGTTTAGTGCTAAAGGTTTAGTGTTTATGTGTTTTATGATTCAATGTTTAGTTTTTAGTATTTAGGGTTTAGGTTTTGAGGAGAATTACAGTTTAGGACTTAGGGTTTAGCATTTAGGGTTTATGGTTTATGGTTTATTGTTTAGGGCTAAAGGTTTAGGGTTTATGGGGTTTATAATTCAATGTTTAGTTTTTGGGTTTAGAATTTAGGCTTTAGGGTTTAGGCTTTAGCATTTAGGGTTTCAAGTTTAGGGTTTACGGTTTAGGATTTATGTTTTATGGTTTATGGTTTTGCGTTTAATATTTAAGGTTTAGGGTTGAAATGTTTAGTTTTAGGGTTTAGGGTTTATGTTCGGAGTTTTAGGTCTCGGCGTTTAGATTTTAGGATTTAGGGTCTAGGGCTAAAGGTTTGGGGTTTATGGGATTTATGATTCAAGGTTTAGTTTTTATGGTTTAGGGTTTAGGGTTAAGGGTTTAGTGTTTAGGATTTATGGTTTAGGGTTAAGGGTTAAGGGTTTATTGTTTATGGTTAAGGGTTTGAGTTTAAGGTATAGGGTTTAGGATTTATGGTTTATGGTTTATGATTTAGAATTTAATATTTAGGGTTTAGGGTTTAGTGCTTAGGGTTTAGGGTTTAGGGTTTAGGGATTGTGGTTTATGGATTAGGCTAAAGGTTTAGGGTTTATGCGGTTTACGATTCTAGGTTTAGTTATCAGGATTTAGGATTTAGGGTTTAGGGTTTTGACTTTAGGGTTTAGGGTTAAGAATTTATGGTTTAGGGTTCGGGGTTTAGGGTTTATGGGTTAAAGGTTTACGGGGTTTATGATTCAAGGTTTATTTTATAGGGGTTAGGGTTTAGGGTTTAGGGTTTAGATTTTAGGGCTAAATGTATAGTTTAGGGCTAAATGTTTAGGGTTTATGCTTTAGCGCTAAATGTATAGGGTTTATGGAGTTTACGATACAAGGTTTAGTTTTTAGGGTTTAGGGTTTAAGGTTTCAATTTTAGGGTTTAGGATTTAGGATTTATGGTTTATGGTTTATAATTTAGTGTTTAATATTTAGGGAATAGGGTATAGGGTGTACGGTTTTGAGTTTAGGGTTTATGGTTTATGGTTTATAGTTTAGGGTTTAGGGTTTAAGGTTTAGGGCTAAGGAATTACAACATAGGGCTTAGGGTTTAGGGTTTAGGGTATATGGTTTAGGGCTAAAGGTTTGGGGTTGATGGGCATTATAATTCAAGGTTTAGTTTTTAGGGTTTAGGGTTTCAGGTTTAGGGTTTAGGGTTTTGTGTTTAGGGTTTAGGGTTTAGGATTTATGGTTTATGGTTTATGGTTTCAGGTTTAATAGTTAAGGTTTAGGGTTTAGGGTTTAACGCTCAAGGTTTAGGGTTTAGGTCTCGGGGTTTAAGTTCTAGGTCTCGAGGTTTAAGGTTTAGGGATAAGGAATTGGGATTAGGGTTTAGGGTTTATGGGGTTTATGATTCAAGGTTTAATTTTTATGGTTTAGGGTTTAGGGCTAAGAGATTCTTATTTGGGGCTTAGGGTTTAGGGTTTGGGGTTTGGGGTTTATGGTGAAAGGATAAAGTTTTAGGGTTTATTTGGTTTATGATTCAAGGTTTAGTTTTTATGGTTTAAGGTTTAGGGTTTCTATTTTAGGGTTCGGGGTTTAGGATTTATGGTTTATGGTTTAGGATTTATGGTTTAGGGTTTGGTTTTGTGCTCAAGCTTTAGGGTTTAGGTTTTTGAGTTCAAGGTTAAGGTGTTAGGATTTGTGGTTTATGGTTTATGTTTTAGGCTTTAATATTTATTGCTTAGGGTTTAGGGTTTAGTGCCAAGGGTTTAGGGTTTAGTTTTTAGGGTTTAGGTGTTCGGGTTTAATGTTTAGGCTAAAGGCTTAGGAATTATGGGGTTTACGATTCAAGGTTTAGTTTTTAGGGTTTAGGGTTTAGGGTTTATGGTTTAGTTATAAATGTTTAGGGTTTATGGGTTTTATGATTCAAGGTTTAATTTTTAGGGTTTAAGGTTTAATGAGGATTACTTTTTAGGGATTAGGGTTTAGGGTTTATGGGGTTTATGATTCAAGGTATAGTTTTTAGGGTTTAAGGTTTAGGGTTTATGGTTTAGTGTTTAGGATTTACATTTTATGGTTTATGGTTTAGGGTTTAATATTTAGGGTTTATGGTTTAGGGTTTGGTGTTTAGGGTTTAGGGTTTAGGCTTAACGGTTATGGTTTAGGGCTAAAGGTTTAGGATTTATGGGGTTTACGATTCACTTCAAGGTTATGTTTTAATGGTTTAGGATTTAGGGCTTAGGTCTCGGTGGTTTAAGGTTTATGGCTAAAGGATTACATTTAGGGATTATGTTTTAGGATTTAGGGTTTAGGGTTTAAGGTTTAGATTTTAGGTTTTGAGTTTGGGGTTTAGGGTTTAGGGTTTGAAGTTTATGGTTTAGTGCTAAAGTTTTAGGGTTTATGGGTTTTAGGATTCAAGGTTTACTTTTTATGGTTTAGGTCTCACGGCTTACTATTTAGGGCTAAGGGATTAAAGTTTATGGTTTAGGGTTTAGGGTATGAAGTTTATGGTTTAGGGCTAAAGGTTTAGGGTATATGGGTTTTATGATTCAAGGTTTAGTTTTTAGCATTTATGGTTTTAGGATTTAGGGTTTAGTGTTTAGGGTTTAGGTCTTAGGGTTTAGGTTTTAGGGTTTAGGGCTAAAGGTTTCAGGTTTATGGGGTTTACGATTCAAGGTTTTGTTTTTATGGTTTAGGGTTTAGGTTTTAGGGTTTAAGGTTTAGGGCTAAGGGATTACATTTTAGGCTTATGGTTTAGAGTTTAGGGTTTAGGGTTTAGGGTTTAAGTTTTAGGGTTTCGAGGTTAGGGTTTAGGGTTTAGGATTTTGAATTTACATTTTATGATTTTCTGTTTAGGGTTTAATATTTAGGGTTTAGTGTTTAGGGTTTAATATTTAGGGTTTAGGGTTTAATATTTAGGTTTTAGGGTTTAGGTTTAGTTCTCGGGGTTTAGGGTTTACGGTTTATTGTTTAGGGCCAAAGGTTTAGGGTTTATGGGGTTTACGATTCAAGGTTTAGTTTTTATGTTTTTGTTTAGGGTTTAAGTATCAGCGTTTAATGTTTAGGGCTAAGGGATTAAAGTTTAGGGTTTAGGGTTTGAATTTTATGGTTTAGGGCTAAAGGTTTAGTGTTTATGGGTTTTAGTATTCAAGGTTTACTTTTTATTGTTTATGTCTCACTTACTTACTATTTAGGGCTAAAGGATTAAAATTTAGTGTTTAGGGTTTAGGGTATGAAGTTTACAGTTTAGGGCTAAAGGTTTACGGTATATGGGTTTTAAGATTCAAGGTTTAGTTTTTAGCATTTAAGGTTTAGGGTTTAGGATTTAGGGTTTAGTGTTTAGGGTTTAGGTCTCGGGGTTTAGGTTTTAGGTTTTAGGTCGAAAGGTTTCGGGTTTATGGGGTTTACGATTCAAGGTTTGGTTTTTATGGTTTAGGGTTTAGGTTTTAGGGTTTAAGGTTTAGGTTAAGGGATTACATTTTAGGGCTTATGGTTTAGAGTTTAGGGTTTAGGGTTTAGGGTTTAGGGTTTAAGGTTTAGGGTTTCAATTTTATGGTTTAGGGTTTAGGATTTATGTTTTATGGTTTATGGTTTAGGGTTTAATATTTAGGGTTTAGGGTTTAGGGTTTAGGGTTTACAGTTTAGGTTTAAGGTTTAAGGTTTAAGGTTTAGGACTAAGGGATTATAGTTTAGGGTTTAGGGTTTAGGTTTAGGGATAAAGTTTTATGGTTTATTGGGTTTATGATTCAAGGTTTAGTTTTTAGGGTTTAGGGTTTAGGATTTAGAATTGAGGGTTTAGGGATTAGGTTTAGGGTTTTGACTTTACTATTTAGGTTTAAGGATTTATCATTTATGGTTTACGGTTTAGGGTTTATGGTTTATGGTTTAGCGCTAAAGGTATAGGATTTATGGGATTTATGATTCAAGGTTTGCCTTTTTAGGGTTTAGGTTTCGTGGTTTAGTTTTTAGGGCTTTCGAGTTTAGGGTTTATGGTTTAGGGTTTTGTGTTTAGGGTTTACGGTTTAGGTTTTGAGTTTAGGATTTAGGGTTTAGGGTTTAGGTCTCGAGTTTAAAGTTTACGTGTAAGGGATTACAGTCCGGGTTTAGGGTTTAGGGTTTAGGGTTTATGGAGTTTATGATTCAAGGTTTAGTTTTTAGGGTTTATGGTTTATGGTTTAGGGTTTAGGGTTTTGAGTTTAGGGTTTAGGGTTTAGGATTTATGATTTATGGTTTACGTTTTAGGGTTTAATATTTATGGTTTAGGTTACATTTAGTATTCGGATTTTATGTTTAGGGCTTAGTGTTTATGGTTTATGGTTTAGGTATTAGGATTCATGGTTTATGGTTTATGTTTTAGGCTTTAATATTTAGCGTTTAGGGTTTAGTGCTTAGGGTTTATGGGTTAGGGTTTAGTGTTTAGGGTTTAAGTCTCAGGGTTTAATGTTTAGGGCTAAATGTTTAGGGTTTATGTAGTTTACGATTCAAGGTTTAGTTTTAAGGGTTTAGGGTTTAGGGCCTTCAAGTATAGTGTTTAGGGTTAAGGATTTATGGTTTATGGTTTAGTTTTTATGAGTTAATTTTTAGGGTTTAGGGTTTCAGGTTTATTGCCCATGGTTTAGGGTTTAGGGTTTGGTCTCAGGGTTTTTGGTTTAGGGTTTATGGTTTAGTGCTAAAGGTTTAGGGTTTATGGGTTTTACGATTGAATGTTTAGTTTCTAGGGTTTAGGGTTTAAGGTTTAAGGAGTATTATAGTTTAGGGCTTAGGTTTTAGGGTTTATGGTTTAGTGCTAATGGTTTAGGGTTTAATGGGTTTATGATTCAATGTTTAGTTTTTTGGGTTTATGGTTTAGGCTTTAGGATTTAGGATTTCAAGTTTACGGTTTAGGGTTTAGGATTTATGTTTTATGGTTTAGGGTTTAGGGTTTAGGTCTCAACACTTAGATTTTAGGGTTTAAGATTTAGGGCTAAAGGTTTAGGGTTTATGGGGTTTACGGTTCAAGGTTTATTTTTATGGTTTACGGTTTAGGGTTAAGGGTTAATTGTTTAGGGTTTATGGTTTATGGTTTCAGGTTTTAAACTTAGGGTTTAGGATTTATAGTATAAGGCTTATAGTTTAGGGTCTAATATTTAGGGTTTAGGGTTTACTACTTAGGGTTTAGGGTTTAGGTCTCGGGGTTTAAGGTTTAGGGCTAAGGGATTATAGTTTAGGGTGAGGGTTTACGGTTTAGGGTTTGGGGTTTATGGTTAAGAGATAAAGGTTTGGGGTTTATGGGTTTTATGATTCAAGGTTTAATTTTTATGGTTTACGGTTTACGGTTTATGCTTTACGGTTTAGGGTTTAGGGTTATTTTTTTTGCTCGGGATTTAGGGTTTATAGTTTAGGGTTTAGGTTTAGAGTTTAGGGTTTAGGTTTTTGTGTTCATAGGATTCATGGTTTATGGTTTATGTTTTAGGCTTTAATATTTAGGGTTTATGGTTTAAGGTTTAGTGCTCATGGTTTAGGGTTTAGGGTTTAGGTCTCGGGGTTTAATTTTTAGGGCTAATTGTTTAGGGTTTATGGGGTTTACGATTCAAGGTTTAGTTTTTAGGGTTTAGGGTTTAGGGTTAATTGCCTAGGGTTTAGGGTTTAGGGTTTAGGTCTCAAGATTTAATGTTTAGGGCTAAGTGATTATAGTTTAGGGCTTAGGGCTTAGGGTTTAGGGTTTATGGTTTAGTGCTAAAGGTTTAGGTTTTATGGGTTTAAGGGTTTTGGGTTTTGGGTTTAAGGAGGATTATAGTTTAGGGCTTAGGGTTTAGAGTTTAGGGTTTATGGGTTTAGGGCCAAAGGTTTAGGGTTTATAGTGTTTATGATTCAAGGTTTAGTTTTTAATGTTTTGGGTTTAGGGTTTATGGTTTAGTGTTTAGGATTTAGCATTTCGAGTTTAGTTTTAGGGTTTCAAATTTACATTTTATGATTTGAAGTTTAGGGTTTAATATTTAGGGTTTTGGGTTAAGGGTTTAGTGTTTAGGGTTTAGGGTTTAGGTCTCGGGGTTTAGGGTTTATGGTTTAGAGTTTAGGCTTTAGGGTTTATGGTTTAGGGCTAAAGCTTTAGGGTTTATGGGGTTTATGATTCAAAGTTCAATTTTTATGGTTTAGGGTTTAGCGTTTATGTCTCGGGTTTAGGGTTTAGGGCTAAGGGATTAAATTTTAGGGGTTGTGGTTTAGGGTTTAGGCTTTAGGGTTTAAAATTTAGGTTTTAGGGTTTTGAGTTTAGGGTTTAAGGTTTAGGTTTGAGGTTTTGAGTTTAGGGTTTAAGGTTTAGGATTTATGGCTTATGGTTTAGGGTTTATGGTTTAATATTTAGGGTTTAGGGTTTAGGGTTTAAGGTTTAGGGATTATTGTTTAGGGTTTACGGGTTAGGGATTAAGGTTTAGGACAAAGGAATCACATTTTAGGGTTTAGGGTTTAGGGTTTAGGGATAAAATTTTATATTTTATGGGGTAAATGATTCAAGGTTTAATTTTTAGCATTTAGGTTTTAGGATTTAGGGTTGAGTATTTAGGGTTTTGACTTTAGTGTTTAGGGTTAAGGATTTATCATTTATGGTTTACGGTTTAGGGTTTAGTGTTCAAAGTTTAGGGTTTATGGTTTAGGGCTCGGGATTTATGGTTTATGGGCTTTATGAATCAAGTTTTACCTTTTAGGGTTTAGGTTTTAAGGTTTAGGATTTAGGTTTTAGGATTTGGAGTTTAGTCTTTAGGCTTTAGGATTTATGGCATTTAATTTAGGGTTTAGGGTTTAGGGTTTAGGGTTTAGGATATAGGGTTTAGGGTTTAGGTCTCAAGGTTTAAAGTTTAGGTTTAGGGATTACATGTTAGGGTTTAGTGTTTAGGTTTTAGGATTTATGGTTTAGGGTTTATGGTTTAGGGCTAAATGTTTAGGGTTTATGGAGTTTACGATTCAAGGTTTAGTTTTTAGGGTTTAGGGTTTAGAGTTTAGGGTTTCAAGTTTAAGGTTTAGGGTTTAGGATTTATGGTTTATAGTTTAGGGTTTAATATTTAGGAATAGTTTATAGGGTTTAGGGTTTTGAGTTTAGGGTTTATGGTTTAGGATTTATGGTTTATGGTTTAGGGTTTAATATTTAGGGTTTAGGGTTTACGGTTTAAGGTTTAGGGTTTAGGGTTTAGGGTTTATAGTTTAGGGATAAAAATTTAGTGTTGACGGGGTTTAGGACTTAAGGTTTAGTTTTTAGGGTTTAGGTTTTAGGATTTATGGTTTATGGTTTCAGGTTTAATATTTAAGGTTTAGGGTTTAGGGTTTAATGCTCAAGGTTTAGGTTTTAGGGTTTAGGGTATAGGTCTAAGGGTTAAAGGTCTAGGTCTCGGGGTTTAAGGATTAGGGATAAGGTATTATGGTTTAGTTTTTATGGTTTAGGGTTTAGGGCTAAAGGTTTAGGGTTTATGGGGTTTACGATTCAAGGTTTAATTTTTATGGTTTGTGGTTTAGGTTTTAAGGTTTAGGGTTTAAGGTTTAGGTCTAAGAGATTAAATTTTGGGCCTTAGGGTATAGGGTATAGGGTATAGGGTTTCTTTTTTAGGGTTTAGGATTTATGGTTTACGATTTAGTGTTTAGGTTTTAGGCTTTAGGCTTTAGGTCTCATGGTTTAAGGTTTAGGATGAAGGGATTACATTTTAGGGTGAGGGCTTAGGTTTTAGGGTTTATGGTTTATTGCTAAAGGTTTAGGATTTATGGGTTTAAGGGTTAAGGGTTTATGGGTTTAGGGTTTAGGAGGATTATAGTTTAGGGCTTAGGGTTTAGGGTTTAGGGTTTATGGTTTAGGGCCAAAGGTTTAGGGTTTTGGTGTTTACAATTCAAGGTTTAGTTTTTAGCATTTACGGTTTAGGGTTTATGGTTTAATGTTTAGGATTTAGCATTTCGAGTTTAGGGTTTAGGGCTTCAAATTTACATTTTATGATTTATGGTTTAGGGTTTAGGGTTTAGAGTTTAGTGTTTAGGGTTTAGGGTTTAAGGTTTAGGGTTTAGATCTCATGGTTTAGGGTTTAGGGTTTATGGTTTAGGGCTGGAGGTTTAGGGTTTATGGGGTTTACGATTCAAGGTTTAGTTTTTATGGTTTAGGGTTTAGGGTTTATGTTTCAGGGTTAAAGGTTTAGGGCTAAGGGATTACATTTTAGGTTTTATGGTTTAGGGATTAGGGTTTATGATTTAAGGTTTAGGGTTTAGGGCCCCGAGTTTAGGGTTTAAGGTTTAGGATTTATGGTTTATGGTTTATGGTTTAGGGTTTAATATTTAGGGTTTAGGGTTTAGGTTTTAGGTTATAGGGTTTAGGGTTTAAGGTTTAGTGATTATGGTTTAGGTGATACAGTTTAGGGCTTAGGGCTTAAGTTTTAGGGTTTATTGTTTAGGGGTGATTACATCAGGTTTATGTGGTTTAGCTCTTAGGGTTTAGGGTTTAGGGTTTAGGTCCGAGGGTTTAGGGCTAAGGGATTACAGTTTAGGGCTTAAGGTTTATGGTTTATGGTTTAGAATTTAGGGTTTATGTTTTAGGGCTAAAGGTTTAAGGTTTATTGGGTTTATGATTCAAGGTTTAGTTTTTAGGGTTTAGGGTTTAAGTTTTAGGGTTTAGGGATTAGGGTTTTTGACTTGAGGGTTTAGGGTTTAGGATTTATAGTTTATGGTTTACGGTTTAGGGTTTAATATTCAAGGTTTAGGATTTAGGTCTAAGGGATTATAGTTTAGGGTTTGGGGTTTAGGGTTTAGGGTATGAAGTTTATTTTTAGGACTTAAGGTTTAGGGTTTATGAGTTTTATATTTAGGGTTTAGGGTTTGCTATTAGGGTGTAGGGTTTAGTGCTCAATGTTTAGGGTTTAGAGTTTAGTGTTATGGGTTTAGTGTTTAAGGTTTAGGTCTCGGTGTTTTAGGTTTAGGTTTAGGGCTAAGGGATTGCAGTTTCGGTCTTAGGGTTTAGTGTTTAGGGCTAAAGGTTCGGGGTTTATGGGGTTTACGATTCAAGGTTTGTTTTTCATGGTTTATGGTTTAGGCTTTTGGGTTCGGGGTTTTGAGTTTAGAGTTTAGGGTTTAGGATTTAGGGTTTATGGTTTACAATTTAGATTTTAATATTTAGGGTTTAGGGTTTTGTTCAAGTACTCAGCTTTACGATTGGGGTTTTGGGTTTTAGAGTTTAGGGTTTAGGTATTAGGATTCATGGTTTATGGTTTATGTTTTAGGGTTTAATATTTAGGGTTTAGGGTTTAGTGCTCAAGGTTTAGGGATTAGGGTTCAAAGTGCTCAAGGTTTAGGGTTTAGGGTTTAGTGTTTAGGGTTTAGGTCCTAGGGTTTAATATTTAGGGCTAAAGGTTTAGGGTTTATGTGGTTTTCGATTCAAGGTTTAGTTTTTAGGGTTTAGGGTTTAGGGTTAAGGGTTTAGGGTTTAGGGTTTCAAGTATAGGGTTTAGGGTTTAGGATTATGGTTTATTGTTTAGTTTTTATGAGTTACTTTTTAGGGTTTAGGGTTTAGGGTTTATTTCTAGGGTTTAGGGTTTATGTCTCGGGGTTTTAGGTTTAGGGTTTATGGTTTAGTCTTAAAGGTTTAGGGTTTATGGGTTTTATGATTCAATGTTTAGTTTTTAGGATTTAGGGTTTAAGGAGAATTATAGTTTAGGACTTAGGGTTTATTGTTTAGGGTTTATGGTTTAGGGTTTATTGTTTAGTGATAAAGGTTTAGGGTTTATGGGGATTTCAATGCAATGTTTATTTTTAGGCTTACGGTTTAGGGTTTAGGGTTTTGGCTTAAGGGTTTAGGCTTTAGGATTTAGGGTTTCAAGTTTATGGTTTAGGGTTTAGGATTTATGTTTTATGGTTTAGTGTTTAACATTTAATATTTAATATTTAGGGTTTAGGGTTAAAGGGTTTAGTGTTTAGGGTTTAGGGTTGAGGGTTTATGTTGGGGTTTAGGTCTCGAGCGTTTAGATTTTAGGATTTAGGGTTTAGGGGTAAAGGTTTAGGGTTTATGAGGTTTATGATTCAAGGTTTAGTTTTTATGGTTTAGGGTTTAGGGTTAAGGGTTAAGAGTTTATGGTTTAGGGTTAAGGGTTTATTGTTTATGGTTAAGGGTTTAGGGTTTATGTTTAAAGGTTTCAAGTTTAGGGTTTAGGATTTATGGTTTCTGGTTTTGGTTTAGGGTTTAATATTTAGGGTTTAATGTTTAGGGTTTAGTGGTTAGGGTTTAGGGTTTACTCTTAGGGTTTAGGGTTTAGGGATTAGGGTTTAGGGTTTAGGGTTTAACGTTTAGAAATAAGGGATTATAGTTTAGGGTTTAGGGTTTTGGTTTATGGATTAGGGCTAAAGGTTTAGAGTTTATGGGGTTTACGATTCTAGGTTTAGTTACTAGGGTTTAGGATTTAGGGTTTAAGATTTTGACTTTAGGTTTAGGGTTAAGGATTTATGGTTTATGGTTTATGGTTTAGGGTTCAGGGTTTAGGGTTTATGGGGTTAAAGGTTTACGGGTCTTATGATTCAAAGTTTATTTTTTAGGGGTTAGGGTTTAGGATTTAGGGTTTAGGGTTTAGGTTTTAGTTTTTAGGGTTTTGAGTTTAGGGTTTAGGGTTTAGGATTTATGGATTATTGTTTATCGTTTATGGTTTATTATTGAGGGTTTAGGGTTTAAGGGTTTAGGGTTTCATGTTTAAGGTTTAGGGTTTATTTTTAGGGTTAAGGGATTATAGTTTAGGGATTAGGGTTTAGGGTTTAGGATTTAGGGTTTAGGGTTTATGGGGTTTATGATTCAAGGTTTTATTTTTAGGGTTTAGGTTTTAGGGTTTAGGGTTTCAAGTTTAGAGTTTCAAGTATAGGGTTTAGGATTTAGGATATTTGGTTTATGGTTTATGGTTTCGGGTTTAATATTTAAGGTTTAGGGTTTAGTGCTCAAGGTTGGTTTTAGGTTTAGGGTTTAGGGTTTAGGTTTTAAGGTTTATGTCTCAAGGTTTAAGGTTTAGGGCTAAGGGATTACATTTTAGGGCTTAGGGTTTAGGGTTTTGAGTTTAGGGTTTATTATTTATTGTTTACTATTTAGGGTTTAATATTTGGGGTTTAGGGTTTAGGGTTTAGGGATTAGGGTTTTGAGTTTAGTGTTTAGGATTTATTGTTTACTATTTAGGGTTTAGTGTTTAGCATTTAATCCTTAGGGTTGAGTGATTAGTATTTAGGGTTTAGGGATTAGGTTTTAGGATTTTGGGTTTAGGGTTTAGTGTTTAGGTCTTAAGGTTTAATGTTTAGGATGAAGTGATTACAGTTTAGGGATTAGGGTTTATGGTTTAGGGGTTAGTGTTTAGGGTTTAGGGTTTAGGGTTTAGTGTTTATGGTTTAGGGCTAATGCTTTAGGGTTTATGGGCTTTACGATTTAAGTTTCAATTTTTAGGGTTTAGGGTTTAGGATTTGTTTTTTAGGGTTTAGGGTTTTGAGGTTTAGGATTTATAGTTTATGGTTTATGATTTAGGGTTTAATATTTATGGTTTAGGGTTTAGTGTTTAGGATTTATGTTTTATGGTTTAGGGTTTAGTGTTTAGGATTTATGTTTTAGGGTTTAGGGTTTATGGTTTAGGGCTAAAGGTTGAGGGTTTATTCGGTTAACGATTCAAGGTTTAGTTTTTATTGTTTAGGGTTTAGGGTTTAGGTTTAGGGCTAAGGGATTACAAATTACGGCTTAGGGTTTAGGTTTTAGGGTTTAGGGTTTATGGTTTAGAGCTAAAGGTTTAGGGTTGATGGGGTTTATGATTCAAGGTTTAGTTTTTAGGGTTTAGGATTTAGGGTTTCAAGTTTAGGGTTTAGGGTTTAGGATGTATGGTTTATTGTTTAGGGTTGAGGTTTAGTCCTTAGGGTTTAGGGTTTAAGGTTTAGGGTTTAGGGTTTAGGTCTCAAGGTTTAAGGTCTAGGTCTTAGTGTTTAAGGTTTAGGTCTAATGGATTAGGTTTTAGGGTTTAGGGTTTATGGTATAGGGCAAAAGGTTTATGGTTTATAGGGTTTACGATTCAAGGTTTAGTTTTTAATGTTTAGGGTTTAGGGTTTAGGTCTCGGGGTTTAATGTTTAGGGCTAAGGGATTAAAGTTTGGGGTTTGGGGTTTAGGGTTTAGGGTTTGAATTTTATGGTTTAGGGATAATGTTTTAGTGTTTATGGGTTTTATGATTCAAGGTTTACTTTTTAAGGTTTATGGTTTAGGGTTTAGGGTTTTGCGTCTCACGGTATTAGTTTTAGGGATAAGGGATTAAAGTTTAGGGTTTTGGGTTTAGGGTTTAGGGTATGAAGTTTAGGGTTTAGGGCTAAAGGTTTAGGGTTTATAGGTTTTATGATTTAAGGTTTAGTATTTTTGGTTTAGGGTTTAGGTGTAAGGGTTTAGGGTTTAGAAGTTAGGTAGGGTATAGGTATAGTGTTTAGGTTTTAGGGCTAAAGGTTTAGTGTTTATGGGGTTTATGATTCAATGTTTAGTTTTTATGGTTTAGGGTTTAGGTTTTAGGGTTTAAAGTTTAGGGCTAAGGGATTACATTTTAGGGCTTATGGTTTAGGGTTTAGGGTTTAAGGTTAAGGGTTTATCATTTCAAATTTAGGGTTTAAGGTTTAGGATTTATTGTTTATGGTTTATGGTTTAGGGTTTCATATTTAGGGTTTAGGGTTTAGGGTTTAGGGATTATGGTTTAGGGTTTAGGGTTTAATGTTTAAGGTTTTGGACTACGGGATTACACTTTAGAGTTTATGGTTTAGGAATAAAGTTTTATGGTTTATGGTGTTTATGATTTAAGGTTTAGTTTTTAGGGTTTAGGATTTAGGATTTAGGTTTTAGTGTTTAAGATTTAGGGTTTTGAATTTTGTGTTTAGGGTTAAGGATTTATCATTTATGGTTTACAGTTTAGGGTTTAGGGTTTAGGGTTTAGGGTTTAGGTCTAAAGGTTTAGGGTTTATGTGATTTATGATTCAAGGTTTACGTTTTAGGTTTCTAGTTTAGGGTTTAGGGTTTAGGATGAAGTGATTACAGTTTAGGGATTAGGGTTTACAATTTATGGTTTAGGGTTTATGTTTTTGAGTTTACGATTTAGGGTTTAGGGTTTAGGTCTCAGGGTTTAAAGATTAGGTGTAAGGGATTACAGGTTAGGGCTAAGGGTTTACGGTTTAGGGTTTAGGGTTTAGTGCTAAATGTTTAGGATTTATGGAGTTTATGATTCAAGGTTTAGTGTTTAGGGTTTATGGCTTAGGGTTTAGGGTTTCAAGTTTAAGGTTTAGGGTTTAGGATTTATGGTTTATGGTTTACGGTTTAAGGTTTAATATTTAGGAAATAAGGTATAGGGTTTAGGGTTTTGAGTTTAATGTTTAGGGTTTAGGATTTATGGTTTATGGTTTACAGTTTTAGGGTTTAATATTTAGGGTTGATGGTTTAGTGTTTAGGGTTTAAGGTTTAGGGCTAAATGATTACAACTTAGGGCTTAGGTTTTAGGTTTTAGGGTTTAGGATTTATGGTTTACGGCTAAAGGTTTAGGGTTGATGGGATTTATGATTCATGGTTTAGTTTTTAGGGTTTAGGATTTAGGGTTTAGGATTTAGGGTTTCAAGTTTAGGGTTTAGGGTTTAGGATGTATGGTTTATTGTTTATGGTTTTAGGTTTAATATTTAAGGTTTAGGCTTCAGGGTTTAGTCCTTAGGGTTTAGGGTTTAGGGTTTAAGGTTTAGGGTTTAAGGTTTAGGTCTCGGGGTTTAAGCTCTAGGTCTTTGGGTTTAGGGTTTATTTCCTAGGGTTTATGGTTTAGGGTTTAGGTCTCAAGGTTTTAGGTTCAAGGTTTATGATTTAGTGCTAAACGTTTAGAGTTTATGGGTTTTATGATTCAATGTTTATTTTTATGATTTAGGGTTTAGGGTTTAAGGAGAATTATATTTTAGGACTTAGGGTTTATTGTTTAGGGTTTATGGTTTATGTTTTATTGTTTAGTGCTAAAGTTTTAGGGTTTATGGGGTTTATAATTCAATTTTTAGTTTTTGGGTTTAGGGTTTAGGTTTTAGGATTTACGGTTTCAAGTTTAGGGTTTAGGGTTTAGGATTTATGTTTTATGGTTTATGGTTTAACGTTTAATATTTAGGGTTTAGTGTTTAGGGTTGAAGGGTTTAGTGTTTAGGGTTTAAGGTTTATGTGTAGGTTTTAGTTCTCAACATTTAAATTTTAGGATTTAGGGTTTAGGGCTAAAGGTTTAGTGTTTATGGGATTTATGATTCAAGGTTTAGTTTTTATGGTTTATGGTTTAGGGTTTAGGGTTAAGGGTTTAGGGTTTAGGGTTTATGTTTTAGGGTTAAGGGTTAAGGGTTTATTGTTTATGGTTAAGGGTTTAGGTTATGGTTAAGGGTTTCGAGTTTAGGGTTTAGGGTTTAGGATTTATTATTTATGGTTTTTGGTTTAGGGTTTAGAGTTTAGTGCTTAAGGTTTAGGGTTTAGGGATTAGGGTTTAGGGTTTAGGGTTTAAGGTTTAGAAATAAGGTATTATAGTTTAGGGATTAGGGTTTTTGGTTTATGGATTAGGGCTAAAGGTTTAGGGTTTATGGGGTTTACGATTCTAGGTTTAGTTATTAGGGTTTAGGATTTAGGGTTTAGGGTTTTGACTTTAGGGTTTAGGGTTAAGGATTTATGGTTTATGGTTTAGGGTTTAGGGTTCGGGGTTTAGGGTTTATCGGGTTAAAGGTTTATGAGGTTTATGATTCAAGGTTTAGTTTTTAGGGGTTAGGGTTTATGGTTTAGGGTTTAGGTTTTAATTTTTAGGGTTTTGAGTTTAGGGTTTATGGTTTAGGATTTATGGATTATGGTTTATCGTTTAGGGTTTATTATTGATGGTTTAGGGTTTATGGTTTAGGATTTCGTGTTTAAGATTTAGGATTTATTGTTTAGGTTAAGGGATTATAGTTTAAGGCTTAGGGTTTAGGTTTTAGGGTTTAGGTTTTAGGTTTTATTGTTTAGGGTTTTGTGGTTTATGATTCAAGGTTTTTTTTTAGGGTTTAGGTTTTATAATTTTGAGTTTAGGGTTTAGGATTTATGATTTATGGTTTTAGGTTTAATATTTAAGGTTTAGGGTTTAGTGCCCAAGGTTTTGGGTTTAGGGTTTAGTTTTCGAGGGTTTAATGTCTAGGTCTTAGGGTTTAAGGTTTAGGGCTAAGGGATTATTGTTTAGGGCTTACGGTTTAGGGTTTACGGCTAAAGGTTTAGGGTTTATGGTGTTTACGATTCAAGGTTTAGTTTTCATGGTTTAGGGTTTAGGTTTTAAGGTTTATGTCTTAGGGTTTAATGTTTAGGGCTAAGGGATTACATTTAGGGCTTATGGTTTAAGGTATAGGGTATAGGGTTTAGGGTTTTGAATTTAGGTTTTAGGATTTATTGTTTACTATTTAGGGTTTAATATTTAGGGTTTAGGATTTAGGGTTTAGGATTTAGGGTTTTGAGTTTAGGGTTTAGGATTTATTGTTTACTATTTAGGGTTTAATATTTAGGGTTTAGTGTTCGGGTTGAGTGATTAGGTTTTAGGGTTTAGGGATTAGCTTTTAGGATTTATGGTTTAGGGTTTAGGGTTTAGGTCTTGTTATCCAAAATTCGTGGGTAATTTTGATAACATGCATCGAATATTAAAGTCCAGAAAATTGATTGATTCGGGGCCAAAAGTCATGTTGCTTAGAGTCCCCTCAAATATTTTCTAAGTCCAGGGAAATCGAGAGGAAAAGAGCAAGCTCGAGAAAATGCAAGAAAGTTACTGAGAGAACAAGTTTGGGCCAGGAAAAATTGTGAAAATCGGCTAAGTCCGTGTCCTAGGAGCAATTGGGACATCGGGGACGAAAAGGCGCGAAATGCCCGAACCGAACGGCCGAAATGAGCACAAAGGGCCCAAAATCAAATGGGACAAGTGGGACAAACGGACGCGGAAAGCTCCTGGATAGGCCAAAAGAAGAAATTCCACACTAAATGATTTGGGACGTCTGGGACAAAAGACCCGATCCGGCCGAACCGGCCGAAATGAGCACAAGGAGCCCAAAAGCCTTTGGGATGTCTGGGACAAATGGACGCGAAATGCCCGAACCGGCCGAAATGAGCACAAAGGGCCCAAAATGAAATGGAACATCTGGGACAAATGGACGCGAAGTACGCAAAGGAGCCGAAGGAGCCTAAAGTGACCAAAAGACGCCACGTGTCATCAAGGGAAAGTCCAAAAGTCAAAGGCGAGCTGAAAGCACGTGATCCGAACCAATGAAATAGCGCCACGTGTCCAAGTTTAAGGGGCCCACAAGCAATTTCAAAAGGAGAGCCCGTGAAAGATGGAGGAGAGAGAATTTCTCATCCAATCAGCACGTGCCACGTGTCATCCAGGTGGCGAAGCGCGGGAAATATTTTTAAAATCCGTTTTGGTCTGTTCCGTGCCCTAAATCTTCAGATCATCATATCTTTTGATCCAGAGCTCAGATTTCCACGTTCTTTATATCAACGGAAAGCTCATGAAATTCTCTACATGATTCTGGGGTTAATCTTGAGTTTTGGTGTAGTTTGGAGAGAGAAAATCAAGAAACGGCTCTGACGCGTGATACAGCAGAAGTGACGCTTCAACAACCAGCTTTAATGCAGCAGACAGCCCGCCGTTTTGCCAGGATCCGCCGCTTCTACCATAATGAGATGATTTAAAATACGACCTGGAGGTGGTTGGAGTAGATCTGACTTTCCTCTTTCTTCCTTCTCTCATTCTTCCTATATATTGTAAGGAGTGGCAAAATATAAGAGGTTGTTCATTCTTTCTGCTCTGCCCTCCCTTCTTTTCTTCTCTAGGGTTGAAAATGGAGTTCGAACCTCCTCCCTTGCTCTGTAATGGTGTTTTTGCCTTTTACTAATGGAATGATGTTCTGTGCAAACTTCTGGAGCAACAAAACGTGTTTTGTGATGCATCTGTCCATCCTTTCTCGTTTTTTCTTGTTTTCTTCTTGCCTCTCTTCATTGCAGGTATTTGTGCATGTTTGAATGTTCATTGCAGGTCTGGAGCTGTGTTCATGGAGTTTTGGGACATTTTCTGTGTGAAATCTATCCTTGGGCCTGTGATGCATCTGTCCATCCTTCCCATTGCTCACCTCTCTTTGTCCCATGGTAGTTTTGATAGATGTCCAACATTCTCCTTCTCTGGTGTATCACCATTTTAGTGTAGGCTTTTGTTGTTTTTCCCTCTCTCTCTCTCTCTATCTCCTTGGCATGGTTAGATTAGGATTAGATTAGCTTGCCTGCACTAGAATAGCTTATGGCAGGTAGTTTAGGAGTAGGAACCAGCCTTCTCTGGAGATTCCTCTCTCGGTTTCACAAGTCCCACGCTTGGAGAGAGGTTTCCATGTTGTGCAATCACATTGGATGCCTGAACATCAACCTAGAAGCCTGATGTGCGTCCAGGGGTGCTGTGATTTTGCACTAACAGTTTTGGCACGCCCGATGGGATCTTAGAGGTCTTTCACTTCATCTTTTGCAGGTTGGTGTGTTCCTGTGAAGATTTCAGCCTTTGGAGGCACTTGCAAACACATCTGGCGACTCCATCTGATCAGCAACCCATTTCTCTGAGCTTGCAGACCCGTTTCCATACATTTTCATCCATCTTTCTTTCCATCCCTTTCATTCTTTTCCATTCCATGAAGTTGTGCAATCATGACTTCATTTCCATCATGGATTTCACATCAACAACAGTATATTCCACCTCCAACACGTTTTACAAATCCTCCAGATCAGCATGCATACTCATATGAACAGCAGTGCCAAAGTCAGTTTGGCAATGGAGCTTTCCAAGAGCAAGAGTGTGCATACAATGAAGACCATCAGATCCAAGATGCTGGTCTGTTGGAGAAAATCCAAAAGATGGAGGTGGGGATGGTGCAGTCCAGAGCAACAGCTCAAATGAGAGCTTTGGAATCGGTTACAGGACTCCTTGTCCATGGGGAGGCCCTTTTCCAAGACACTTCAGCCCTCAGGAGAAGCTGGACTTCATGATAAAGATGCTGCCCCAACTTGCACAATGGACAGCAGAAATAGAGGCCTACAGACTTGTTGTTGAACAACCTTGTCAATGGGTAAGTTCTACACCATCATCTGGTTTTTCTCTTTCCATTACTCAAGCAGCATCATCTCATTTAAACTCCCCATCTGCTGTCCCAAGTGTTGAATCCATCCCTCCATCCCCTAGTCTTCCACCCCATCTCGATTCTTCTTTCCTTTTCCCTTCCAAACAGTCATCCCCTCCACAAGAGCTAACAGAAATACCCCCTCCTCCAAAGAAACAAGAGGTTTCACCGCCTCCACCACCACACAAAATTGTCAAATCAGTTGAGTTTCAACCTATCCCTCCTCTTGCATCCCCAATTCCATGTGGGAAAGAAGAAATTGAAAAAATCAGTCATCAAGGACAACAAGAGGAAGAGCCAAAAAGAAAAGAAGTGACAGACAGTCTGAAGAGTTGGGCTCTTAGATTTGGGATGACAAAGATCCCCTTGATGGTTAAGCCTACAGAAGAGGCTAAGGTTGAACAAATGGTGGTGAGGACTGATTTTGTTGAAGAAGAAGATCTTGCAGTCCCAACTTGTCCTCTAGAGCAGCAGAATGAAGAGTTTGACTTGACAAACTTCATGCTAGAGGAAGAGTTTTATCAAGAGCAAGATTCTCTTCAAGTAGTAGAGGAAGGAGAAGCTGCTCCAAATCCAAAAAAAGAGGAGCACATTCTAGCTGTAGAGGAGAAAAGTGCAGATCCAAGGGCTTTGAGCACAAAGCAGGCTATAGGAGAACCTTCAGTTCTTCTTTCCACTTCATCTCTCTCAAGTTCTATTACTGAAAAGGAGTTTGATCTCTCAAACTCAATATTGGAGAGTGAAGGAAACCATGGTGGTCAAGTTGCAGATCAAGAAGACACCATGGAGGAAGTTGAAAACGAGCAGCAGGATAGCAATGAGGTAGTTTACCTGTCAGATTTGGAGGACTGTTTTGATGAAGAAGAACCAGTTGAGTTTTCACCATTCTCTCTTTCATCATCCACATTCCAAACACCAGAGCCTGCTGTCATGGAGGACAGCATTCATTTGCAATAGCACCTGCATCTTATAGCAGCCCTTTGGAATCAAAATTGGAAGATTTTAATCTTCCATGTTCTTCATTGGAGGAAGAGAAAGGACAGAAGGATTCCACCATTTCTTCCACATCATCCATTCAGGTGGGTCTACAAGAGAACTCCATTCTTGGAGTTGAAAATCACAGCAATGGGCATATCAAACAGATCAGACCTTGCCCAATCAGGTATTTGGCTTCATTGGAGCCAAAGGAGAAGCCACAACCGGTCATGCTCACTTCTGGGCATGAGGATGAGCTACAAAGTACCAAGGATCAGCTGCCATACCTCTCCAATCCAAATGCAGAGCAACTAAAAGAGGTATTGGATTTTTCAGTTGATACCTTGATGATTTGGATAGAAGACCAGCTTCTTGTTGATTTTCCATCCATCCAAACAGCCATGATCAGTGCCAAATCAATTGCATGGCTGCCAATTTTGAAGAAAGGAAGCTATTTCTCACAACCAGTTGCAGGGTTTGTTTAGCTTGCCTTTGCTTCCAGCTAGAGTAGAGTAGGTAGATTTGCTTTCAGTAGAAGAAGTGCTTGTGCACACTCTGCATGTTCCATTTGGGACATGTATGATTTTCAGTTTTGTACATAGTTTTGGTGTTGCTGGTTTTGCTCTTGCACAGTTCATTTCAGTGGTTTTGGTGAGAACAACTCCATGCCCGGTGGTTTCCTAATGGCTCAGAGGAAGTTTTCAAAGTTCAGATCAGTTGCAGGTTACAACTCATGACTCCATGCCCAATGGATGCTTCAGGCTACTGATCATTCATCTAGCAGGCAGATGACCCCACTGAGTCGCCAAAACTGTTATCCAAAATTCACCCCCCCAGGGTAATTTTGATAACATGCATCAGAATATTCAAGTCCCAGGAAAATTGATTGATTCGGGGCCAAAAATCATGTTGCTAGAGTCCCCTCAAATATTTTCTAAGTCCCCTGTCTGAGAGGAAAAGAGCAAGCTCTGAGAAAATGCAAGAAAGTTACAGAGAACAAGTTTGGGCCAGGAAAAATTGTGAAAATCGGCTAAGTCCGTGTCCTAGGAGCAATTGGGACATCGGGGGACGAAAAGGGCGAAATGCCCGAACCGGCCGAAATGAGCACAAAGGGCCCAAAATCAAATGGGACAAGTGGGACAAACGGACGCGGAAAGCCCGGATCGGCCGAAAAGAAGAACTTCCGCACTAAACGATTTGGGACGCCCTGGGACAAAAGATCGAACCGGCCGAACCGCCGAAATGAGCACAAGGAGCCCAAAAGCCTTTGGGACGCCCTGGGGACAAATGGACACGAAATGCCCGAACCAGCCGAAATGAGCACAAAGGGCCCAAAATCAAATGGGACATCCGGGACAAATGGACGCAAGAAACGCGAAGGAGACGAAGGAGCCGAAAGCCAACCAAAAGACGCCACGTGTCATCAAGGGAAAGTCCAAAAGTCAAAGGGGCGAGTTTTCGAGCACTGATCCGAACCAATGAAATGGCGCCACGTGTCCAAGTTTAAGGGGCCCACAAGCAATTTCAAAAGGAGAGCCCGCGAAAGATGGAGGAGAGAGAATTGCTCGTCCAATCAGCACGTGCCACGTGTCATCCAGTGGCGAAGCTGGAAATATTTTTAAAATCCGTTTTGGTCCATTCGCGTGCCCTAAATCTTCAAATCATCATATCTTTTGATCTAGAGCTTCGATTTTCATGTTCTTTATATCAACGGAAAGCTCATGAAATTCTCTACATGATTCTGGGGTTAATCTTGAGTTTTGGTGTAGTTTGGAGAAAGAAAATCAAGAAACGGATCTGACGCATGATACAACAGAAGTGACGCTTCAACAACCAGCTTTAATGCAGCAGAAGCGACCCGCCGCTTTTGCCAGGATCCGCCACTTCTACCATAATGAGATGATTTAAAATATGACCTGGAGGTGGTTGGAGTAGATCTGACTTTCCTCTTTCTTCCTTCTCTCATTCTTCCTATATATTGTAAGGAGTGGCAAAATATAAGAGGTTGTTCATTCTTTCTGCTCTGCCCTCCCTTCTTTTCTTCTCTAGGGTTGAAAATGGAGTTCGAACCTCCTCCCTTGCTTTGTAATGGCGTTTTTGCCTTTTACTAATGGAATGATGTTCTGTGCAAACTTCTGGAGCAACAAAATGTGTTTTGTGATGCATCTGTCCATCCTTTCTCGTTTTTGCTTGTTTTCTTCTTGCCTCTCTTCATTGCAGGTATTTGTGCATGTTTGAATGTTCATTGCAGGTCTGGAGCTGTGTTCATGGAGTTTTGGGACATTTTCTGTGTGAAATCTATCCTTGGGCCTGTGATGCATCTGTCCATCCTTCCCATTGCTCACCTCTCTTTGTCCCATGGCAGTTTTGATAGATGTCCAACATTCTCCTTCTCTGGTGTATCACCGTTTTAGTGTAGGCTTTTGTTGTTTTTCCCTTCTCTCTCTCTCTGTCTCCTTGGCATGGTTAGATTAGGATTAGATTAGCTTGCCTGCACTGGAATAGCTTGTGGCAGGTAGTTTAGGAGCAGGAACCAGCCTTCTCTGGAGATTCCTCTCTCGGTTTCACAAGTCCCACGCTTGGAGAGAGGTTTCCATGTTGTGCAATCACACTGGATGCCTGAACATCAACCTAGAAGCCTGATGTGCGTCCAGGGGTGCTGTGATTTTGCACTAACAGTCTCAAGGTTTAAGGTTTAGGATGAAGTGATTTATTGTTTACTATTGAGGGTTTAATATTTAGGGTTTAGGATTTAGGGTTTTGAGTTTAGGGTTTAGGATTTATTGTTTACTATTTAGGGTTTAATATTTAGGGTTTAGTGTTCGGGGTTGAGTGATTAGGTTTTAGAGTTTAGGGATTAGGTTTTAGGATTTATGGTTTAGGGTTTAGGGTTTAGGTATCAAGGTTTAAGGTTTAGTATGAAGTGATTACAGTTTAGGGATTAGGATTAGGGTTTAGGGGTTAGTGTTTAGGGTTTAGGGTATAGCGTTTAGTGTTTATGGTTTAGGCTAAAGCTTTAGGGTTTATGGGATTTACAATTTAAGGTTTAGTTTTTAGGGTTTAGGTTTAGGGTTTAGGGTTTCGACTTTAGGTTTAGGGTTTAAGGTTTGTTGTTTAGGGTTTAGGATTTATATTTTGTGGTTTACTATTTAGGGTTTAATATTTAGGGTTTAGGGTTTAGGGTTTAAGATTTATGCTTTATGGTTTAGGGTTTAGTGTTTAGGATTTATGTTTTAGGGTTTAGGGTTTATGGTTTAGGGCTAAAGGTTTAGGGTTTATTGGGTTAATGATTTAAGGTTTAGTTTTTGATGTTTAGGGTTTAGTATTAGGGCTAAGGGATTACAACTTAAGGGTTAGGTTTTAGGTTTTAGAGTTTATGGTTTATGGTTTAGGGATAAAGGTTTATGGTTTAGGTATAAAGGATTAGGGTTAATGGGGTTTACAATTAAAGGTTTAGTTTTTAAGGTTTAGGATTTAGGGTTTCAAGTTTAGGGTTTAGAGTTTAGGATGTATGGTTTATAGTTTATGGTTTAGGTATTAATATTTAAGGTTTAGGGTTGAGGCTTTAGTCCTTAGGGTTTATGGTTTAGGGTTTAAGGTTTAGGGTTTAGGGTTTACATCTCAGGGTTTAAGGTCTAGGTCTTAGTGTTTAAGGTTTAGGTCTAAGGGATGAGGGTTTAGGGTTTAGGGTTTAGGGTTTAGGGCTAAAGGTTTATGGTTTATTGGGTTTATGATTCAAGGTTTAGTTTTTAATGTTTAGGGTTTATTGTTTAGGTCTAAGGTTTAAAGTTTAGGGCTAAGGGATTAAAGTTTAGGGTTTGGGGTTTAGTGTTTAGGGTTCGAAGTTTATTGTTTAGGGAAAAAGGTTTAGTTTTTATGGGTTTTATGATTCAAGGTTGAGTTTTTAGGGTTTAGGGTTTAGGGTTTGGGTATCATAGTTAAAGGTTTAGGGCTAAGGGATTAAAGTTTAGGGTTTAGGGTTTAGGTTTTAAGGTATGAAGTTTATGGTTTAGGGCTAAAGGTTTAGGGTTTAGGTTTTATGATTTAAGGTTTATTTTTTAGGGTTTAGGGTTTAAGGTTTAGGGTTTAGTATTCAGGATTAGGGTTTAGGGTTTAGGTATTAGCGTTTAAGGTTTAGGTCTAAGGGATTACATTTTAGGGCTTATGGTTTAGGGTTTAGGGTTTAGGGCTAAATGTTTAGGATTTATGGAGTTTATGATTCAAGGTTTAGTTTTTAGGGTTTATGGTTTAGGGTTTAGGGTTTAGGGTTTAGGGTTTCAAGTTTAGGGTTTAAGGTTTAGTATTTATGGTTTACGGTTTACGGTTTAGGGTTTAATATTTAGGGAATATGGTATAGGGTTAAGGGTTTTGTGTTTAGGGTTTATGGTTTATGATTTATGGTTTATGGTTTACAGTTTAGGGTTTAATATAAATAATTTATTGTTTAAGGTTTAGGGCTAAGGGATTACTACTTAGGGCTTAGAGTTTATGTTTTAGGGTTTAGGCTTTATGATTATGCGACTAAAGGTTTAGGGTTGATGGGGTTTACGATTCAAGGTTTTGTTTTTAGGTTTAGGGTTTAGGATTTAGGATTTAAGATTTCAAGTTTAGGGTTTAGGGTTTATGATGTATGGTTTATGGTTTATGGTTTCACGTTTAATATTTAAGGTATAGGGTTGAGGGTTTAGTCCTTAGGGTTTAGTATTTAGATTTTAATTTTTAGGGTTTAGGGTTTAGGTCTCGTGGTTTAAGATCTAGGTCTTAGCATTTAAGGTTTAGGTCTAAGGGATTAGGGTTTAGGGCTAAAGGTTTAGGATTTATGGGGTTTACAATTCAAGGTTTAATTTTTATGGTTTAGGGTTTATGTCTCAGGGTTTAAGGTTTAGTATATGGCTAAGAGATTACATTTTAGGGCTTAGAGGTTAGGATATAGGGTTTAGGATTTTGAGTTTATGGTTTAATATTTAGGGTTTAGGGTCTACGGTTGAGTGCTTAGGGTGTATGGTTTACGGTTTAGGTTTAATGGTTTAGGGTTTAGTGTTTAGGTCTCGGGGTTTATGGTTTAGGATGAAGGGTAGTTTAGGGATAAGGGTTTAGGGTTAGGGGTTAGGGTTTAGGGTTTAGGGTTTAGGGTTTATGGTTTAGGGCTAAAGGTTTAGGGTTGATGGGCTTAATGATTTAAAATTTTATTTTTAGGGATTAGGGTTTTGAATTTAGGGTTTAGGGTTTAGGGTTTAGTGTTTCTAGTTTATGGTTTAGGCTTTAGGGTTTAGTGCTTAAGGTTTAGGGTTTAGGATTTAGTGTTTAGGGTTTAGCGTTTATGGTTTACGGATTATGGGGTTTATGATTTAAGGTTTAGTTTTTAGGGTTTAGGGTTTAGGATTTTGAATTTAAGGTTTAGGGTTTAGGATTTATGGTTAATGGTTTATGGTTTAGGGTTTAATATTTAGGGTTTAGGGTTTAGGGTTTAGTGCTCGGGGGTTTAGGGTTTAGGATTTATGGTTTATGGTGTAGGGTTTATGGTTTAGGGCTTAAGGTTTGGGGTTTATGGGTTTTACTATTCAAGGTTTAGTTTTTATTGTTTAGGGTTTAGGGTTTAGTGTATCGAGTATAGGTTTTATGGTTTATGATTTATTGTTTATGGTTTATGGTTTAGGGTTTAATGTTTAGGATTTCGGGTTTAAGGTTTAGGTTTTAGGTCTCGGGGTTTAAGATGGATTGCAATTTAAGGCTTAGGGTTTAGGGTTTAATGTTTATTGTTTACGATTTAGGGTTTTGGGGTTTACGATTCAAGGATTAGTTGGATTTCAAGTTTAGGGCTTAGGATTTATAGTTTAAGGTTTACGTTTTAGTGTATAATATTTAGGGATTAAGGTGTAGGGTTTAGTGCTCAGTGTTTAGGGTTTAGGGTTTAGAGTTTAGTGTTATGGGTTTAGGGTTTAGGGTTTAGGTCTCAGGGTTTAAGGTTTAGGGCTAAGGGATTATAGTTTAGGGCTTAGGGTTTAGGGTTTAGGGCTAAAATTTTAGGGTTTATGGGGTTTACAATTCAAGGTTTATTTTTATGGTTTATGGTTTAGGCTTTTGGGTTTAGGGTTTTGAATTTAGTGTTAAGGTTTTAGGATTTATGGTTTAAGGTTTACGGTTTAGGGTTTAATATTTAGGGTTTAGGGTTTGGTTTAGTGCTCAGGATTTATGGTTTACGGTTTAGGGTTTAGGGTTTAGAGTTTAGGGTTTAGGTATTAGGATTCATGGTTTATGGTTTATGTTTTAGGCTTTAATATTTAGGGTTTAGGGTTTAGTGCTTAGTGTTTAGGGTTTAGGGTTTAGGTCAGGGGTTTAATATTTAGGGCTAAAGGTTTAGGGTTTATGTGGTTTACGATTCAAGGTTTATTTTTAGGGTTTAGGTTTTTAGGTTAAGTGTTTAGGGTTTAGGGTTTCAAGTATAGGGTTTAGGGTTTAGGGTTTAGGGTTATAGGGTTTAGGGTTTAGGATTTATGGTTTACTTTTTAGTTTTTATGAGTTACTTTTAAGGGTTTATGCTTTAGGTTTATTTCCTAGGGTTTAGGGTTTAGGGTTAAGGTTTCAGGGTTTTAGGTTTAGGGTTTATGGTTTAGTGCTAAAGGTTTAGTGTTTATGTGTTTTATGATTCAATGTTTAGTTTTTAGTATTTAGGGTTTAGGTTTTGAGGAGAATTACAGTTTAGGAATTAGGGTTTAGCATTTAGGGTTTATGGTTTAGGGTTTATTGTTTAGGGCTAAAGGTTTAGGGTTTATGGGGTTTACAATTCAATGTTTAGTTTTTTTAGTTTAGAATTTAGGCTTTAAGGTTTAGGCTTTAGGATTTAGGGTTTCAAGTTTAGGGTTTAGGGTTTAGGATTTATGTTTTATGGTTTATGGTTTTGCGTTTAATATTTAAGGTTTAGGGTTGAAATGTTTAGTTTTAGGGTTTAGGGTTTATGTTAGGTTTTAGGTCTTAGCGTTTAGGTTTTAGGATTTAGGGTCTAGGGCTAAAGGTTTGGGGTTTATGGGATTTATGATTCAAGGTTTAGTTTTTATGGTTTAGGGTTTAGGGTTAAGGGTTTAGGGTTTAGGATTTATGGTTTAGGGTTAAGGGTTAAGGGTTTATTGTTTATGGTTAAGGGTTTCGAGTTTAAGGTATAGGGTTTAGGATTTATGGTTTATGGTTTATGATTTAGAATTTAATATTTAGGGTTTAGGGTTTAGTGCTTAGGGTTTAGGGTTTAAAGTTTAGAAAAAAGGGATTAAAGTTTAGGGTTTAGGGTTGGTTTAGGGATTGTGGTTTATGGATTAGGCTAAAGGTTTAGGGTTTATGGGGTTTACGATTCTAGGTTTAGTTATCGGATTTAGGATTTAGGGTTTAGGGTTTTGACTTTAGGGTTTAGGGTTAAGAATTTATGGTTTAGGGTTTATGGTTTAGGGTTGAGGGTTTAGGGTTTATGGGGTTAAAGGTTTACGGTGGTTTTGTTGTCAAAATTTCACCCCCCCAGGTAATTTTGATAACATGCATCAGAATATTCAAGTCCCAGGAAAATTGATTGATTCGGGGCCAAAAATCATGTTGCTAGAGTCCCCTCAAATATTTTCTAAGTTCCCTGTCTGAGAGGAAAAGAGCAAGCTCTGAGAAAATGTGAAAAAAGGTTGCAGAAGGCAAGTAGGTTGATCCAGGAAAAAATCATAAAAATGACTAAGTCCTAGTCCTAGGGGCAGTCGGGACATTTGGGACAAAAAGGCCCGAACCGGCCGGCTCGGCCGAAGTAAGCACAAACAACCCGCAAAGCAAGGGACATCTGGGACAAAAGTATGTGGCGGGCGCGAAATGCCGGTTCGACCGAGAAAAAATTGGCTAACTGCTGAGAGGGACGCAAATGGGACAATCGGGCCAAAAAGGCGCGAACCGGCCGAACCGGGCGAAAAAGGGCCAGACAGTCCAAAATCAAATGGGACAATCGGGCCAAAAAGGCGCGAACCGGCCGAACCGGCCGAAAAGAGTCAAGTCAGTCCGAAGCAAAGTGGGACAAGCGGGCCAAAAATGCCCGAACCGGCCGAATCGGCCGAAATGAGTCCAGAGGGTCCAAAATCAAATGGGACATCTGGGACAAATGGACGCGAAATGCCCGAACCGGCCGAAATGAGCACAAAGGGCCCAAAATCAAATGGGACATCCGGGACAAATGGAGGCGAAGTACGCGAAGGAGCCGAAGGAGCCGAGGACCAATCAGAAACTGCCACGTGTCCTCACAGGAGAAAAAGTCAAAAGGTCAAAGGGGCGAGTTATCGAGCGCTGAACCGAACCAATGAAATGGCGCCACGTGTCCAAGTTTAAGGGGCCCACAAGCAATTTCAAAAGGAAAGCCCGCGAAAGATGGAGGAGAGAGAATTGCTCGTCCAATCAGCACGTGCCACGTGTCGTCCAGATGGTGAAGAGCGGGAAAACATTTTAAAATTCGTTTTGATCTGTTCCGTGCCCTAAATCTTCAGATCGCCATATCTTTTGATCCAGAGCTCGGATTTCCACGTTCTTTATATCAACGGAAAGCTGTTGAGATGCTCTACATGATTCTAGGATCAATCTTGAGTTTTGGTGTAGTCTGAAGAGAGAAAATCAAGAAACGGCTCTGACGTGTGGTAATGGCCAGAAGCGACCTTTCAACAACCCGTTTTAATGCTAATGGGTCGCATTCTTCTTCTGCACGGCCAGAAGTGACATTTCAGCGGCCAAATTAATGCAGAATGGGTCGCATTCTCCTCAAAATCACTCAAAGTGATAGGGTATGGGTTGGTAAGATCCTCCATGCTGATTTAATGCATTGGCATTCAATGAGGAATGGGCTTGCACGTTTTCCCACGTTTTCGTCCCTGGGCTCGACCCATGCAATGTAAAAGCCAGATTTGGCTCATTAAAAAAAAAAAAAAAGTTGTTCATTCTTTCGGCTCGGCCCTCCCTTCTTTTCTTCTCTAGGGTTGAAAATGGAGTTCGAGCCTCCTCCCTGCTCTGTAATGGCATTTTTTTCCTTTTACTAATGGAATGATGTTCTGTGCAAACTTCTGGAGCAACAAAACGTGTTCTGTGATGCATCTGTCCATCCTCTCTCATTTTTGCTTGTTCTCTCCTTGCCTCTCTTCATTTGCAGGTATCTGTGCATGTCTAAATGTTCATTGCAGGTTTGGAGCTGTGTTCATGGAGTTTTGGGACATTTTCTGTGTGAAATCTATCCTTGGGTTTGTGATGCTTCTGTCCATCCTTCCCATTGCTCACCTCTCTTTGTCCCATGGCAGTTTTGATAGATGTTCAACATCCTCCTTCTCTGGTGTATCACCGTTTTAGTGTAGGCTTTTGCTGTTTTTCCCTTCTCTCTCTCTCTCTGTCTCCTTGGCATGGTTAGATTAGGATTAGATTAGCTTGCCTGCACTGGAATAGCTTGTGGCAGGTAGTTTAGGAGCAGGAACCAGCCTTCTCTGGAGATTCCTCTCTCGGTTTCACAAGTCCCACGCTTGGAGAGAGGTTTCCATGTTGTGCAATCACACTGGATGCCTGAACATCAACCTAGAAGCCTGATGTGCGTCCAGGGGTGCTGTGATTTTGCACTAACAGTTTTGGCACGCCCGGTGGGACCTTAGAGGTCTTTCACTTCATCTTTTGCAGGTTGATGTGTTCCTGTGAAGATTTCAGCCTTTGGAGGCACTTGCAAACACATCTGGTGACTCCATCTGGTCAACAACCATCTCTGAAGTTGCAGACCTTCCTTTCCATTCATTTTCATTCATTTTCCATTCATCCTTCTTTCCATCTCTTTCATTCTTCCTCATTCTTTGAAGTTGTGCAATCATGACTTCATTTCCATCATGGATTTCATATCAACAACAGCAGTATATTCCACCTCCAACAGGTTTTACAAATCCTCCAGATCAGCATGCATATTCATATGAACAGCAGTGCCAAAGTCAGTTTGGCTATGGAGCTTTCCAAGAGCAAGAGTATGCATATAATGAAGACAATCAGATGCAAGATGCTGGTCTGTTGGAGAAAATCCAAAAGATGGAGGTAAACATAGTGCAGTCCAGGGCTCAGGCACAGATGAAAGCTTTTGGAATCGGTTATGGAGCACCCTGTCCATGGGTGGGACCTTTTCCAAGGCATTACAGCCCTCAGGAGAAGCTTGACTTCATGATTACAACGCTGCCTTTGCTTGCAAAGTGGATTGAAGAAATAGAGGTGTATGATGAGAAGTATTCAAACAACCTTGTCAACGAGTAAGCACACCATCTCATGCCTTTCCTTTTCCTCTTTCCCAATCTGTTTCATTTCAGCAGTGTCAAGTTTCAAACCCTCCATCTGCTGTCCCATGTGTTGAATCCATCCCTCCATCCCCTAGTCTTCCACCCCATCTCGATTCTTCTTTCCTTTTCCCTTCCAAACAGTCATCCCCTCCACAAGAGCTAACAGAAATACCCCCTCCTCCAAAGAAACAAGAGGTTTCACCGCCTCCACCACCACACAAAATTGTAAAATCGGTTGAGTTTCAACCCATTCCTCCTCTTGCATTCCCAATTTCATATGGGGAAGAAGGAATTGAAAAAATCAGTCATCAAGGACAGCAAGAAGAGGAGCCCAACAGAAAAGAAATGACAGATGACTTGAAGGTTTGGGCTACCAAATTTGGGATGACAAAGATCCCCTTGATGGTTAAGCCTACAAAAGAGGCTAGGGTTGGAGAACAAATGGTGGTGAGGACTGATTTTGTTGGAGAAGAAGATCTTGCAGTCCCAACTTGTCCTCTAGAGCAACAAATTGAAGAGTTTGACTTGACAAACTTCATGCTGGAGGAAGAGTTCAATCAAGAGCAAGATTGCCTTCAAACATTGGAGGAAGGAGAAGCTGCTCCAAATCCAAAAGAAGAGGAGCACAATCTAGCTGTGGAGGAGAAAATGCAGATCCAAGGGCTTTGAGCACAAAGCAGGCTACAGGAGAACCTTCAGTTCTTCTTTCCACTTCATCTCTCTCAAGTTCTAGTACTGAAAAGGAGTTTGATCTCTCAAACTCAATATTGGAGAGTGAAGGAAACCATGGTGGTCAAGTTGCAGATCAAGAGGACACCATGGAGGAAGTTGAAAACGAGCAGCAGGACAGCAATGAGGTAGTTTACCTGTCAGATTTGGAGGACTGTTTTGATGGAGAAGAGCCGGTTGAGCTTTCACCTTTCTCTCTTTCATCATCCACATTCCAAACACCAGAGCCTGCTGCCATGAAGGAGAGCTTTCATTTGCAGCAGCCTGCATCTTACAGCAGCTCTTTGGGATCAAGATTGGAAGATTTTTATCTTCCATGTTCTTCATTGGAGGAAGAGAAAGGACAGAAGAATTTCACCATTTCTTCCACACCATCCATTCAAGAGGGTCTACAAGAAGACTCCATTCTTGGAGTTGAAAATCAGAGCTATGGGCATATCAAATGGATCAGACCTTGCCCAATCAGGTATTTGGCTTCATTGGAGCCAAAGGAGAAGCCACAACCAGTCATGCTTGCTTCTGAGCATGAGGATGAGCTACAAAGTACCAAGGATCAGCTGCCATACCTCTCCAATCCAAATGTAGAGCAACTAAAAGAGGTATTGGATTTTTCAGTTGATACCTTGATGATTTGGATAGAAGACCAGCTTCTTGTTGATTTTCCATCCATCCAAACAGCCATGATCAGTGCCAAATCAATTGCATGGCTGCCAATTTTGAAGAAAGGAAGCTATTTCTCACAACGATTCAGGTTTGTTTAGCTTGCCTTTGCTTCGAGTTAGAGTAGAGTAGGTAGGTTTGCTTTCAAGAGAAGAAGTGCTTGTGCACACTCGCATGTTCCATTTGGGGCATGTATGATTTTCAGTTTTGTACATAGTTTTGGTGTTCTGGGTTCTGCTCTTGCAGTTCATTCAAAGTGGCATCTTGGTGAAGACACTCCAGGTTCAATGGGTTTCAAGTGGCTCGGAGGGAGGTTTTCAAAGTTCGAGATCAGTTGCGAGGTGCAACTCATGACTCCATGCCCAATGGATGCTTCAGGCTACTGATCATTCATCTAGCAGGCAGATGACCCCGCTGAGTCACCAAACTGTTGTCAAAATTTCACCCCCCCTGGGTAATTTTGATAACATGCATCAGAATATTCAAGTCCCAGGAAAATTGATTGATTCGGGGCCAAAAATCATGTTGCTAGAGTCCCCTCAAATATTTTCTAAGTTCCCTGTCTGAGAGGAAAAGAGCAAGCTCTGAGAAAATGCGAAAAAAGGTTGCAGAAGGCAAGTAGGTTGATCCAGGAAAAAATCATAAAAATGACTAAGTCCTAGTCCTAGGGGCAGTCGGGACATTTGGGACAAAAAGGCCCGAACCGGCCGGCTCGGCCGAAGTAAGCACAAACAGCCCGCAAAGCAACAGGGACATCTGGGACAAAAGTACGCGGCGGGCGCGAAATGCCGGTTCGACCGAGAAAAAATTGGCTAACTGCTGAGAGGGACGCAAATGGGACAATCGGGCCAAAAAGGCGCGAACCGGCCGAACCGGGTGAAAAAGGGCCAGACAGTCCAAAATCAAATGGGACAATCGGGCCAAAAGGCCGAACCAACCGAAAAGAGTCAAGTCAGTCCGAAGCAAAGTGGGACAAGCGGGCCAAAAATGCCCGAACCGGCCGAATCGGCTGAAATGAGTCCAGAGGGTCCAAAATCAAATGGGACATCTGGGACAAATGGACGTGAAATGCCCGAACCGGCCGAAATGAGCACAAAGGGCCCAAAATCAAATGGGACATCCGGGACAAATGGAGGTGAAGTACGCGAAGGAGCCGAGGACCAATCAGAAACTGCCACGTGTCCTCACAGGAGAAAAAGTCAAAAGGTCAAAGGGGCGAGTTATCGAGCGCTGAACCGAACCAATGAAATGGCGCCACGTGTCCAAGTTTAAGGGGCCCACAAGCAATTTCAAAAGGAAAGCCCACAAAAGACGGAGGAGAGAGAATTGCTCATCCAATCAGCACGTGCCACGTGTCGTCCAGATGGCGAAGAGCGGGAAAACATTTTAAAATTCGTTTTGATGCATTAGTGCCCTAAATCTTCAGATCGCCATATCTTTTGATCCAGAGCTCGGATTTCCACGTTCTTTATATCAACGGAAAGCTGTTGAGATGCTCTACATGATTCTAGGATCAATCTCGAGTTTTGGTGTAGTCTAAAGAGAGAAAATCGAGAAACGGCTCTGACATGTGGTAATGGCCAGAAGCGACCTTTCAACAACCCGTTTTAATGCTAATGGGTCACATTCTTCTTCTGCATGGCCAGAAGTGACATTTTAGATGGCTGAATTAATACAGAATGGGTCGCATTCTCCTCAAAATCACTCAAAGTGACAGGGTATGGGTTGGTAAGATCCTCCATGCTGTTTTAATGCATTAGCATTCAATGAGGAATGGGCTTGCACGTTTTCCCACGTTTCTGTCCCCTGGGCTCGACCCATGCAATGTAAAAGCTAGATTTGGCTCAAAAAAAAAAAGAAGTTGTTCATTCTTTCTGCTTGGCCCTCCCTTCTTTTCTTCTCTAGGGTTGAAAATGGAGTTCGAGCCTCCTCCCTTGCTCTGTAATGGCGTTTTTGCCTTTTACTAATGGAATGATGTTCTGTGCAAACTTCTGGAGCAACAAAACGTGTTCTGTAATGCATCTATCCATCCTCTCTCGTTTTTGCTTGTTCTCTCCTTGCCTCTCTTCATTTGCAGGTATCTGTGCATGTCTAAATGTTCATTGCAGGTTTGGAGCTGTGTTCATGGAGTTTTGGGACATTTTTTGTGTGAAATCTATCCTTGGGTTTGTGATGCTTCTGTCCATCCTTCCCATTGCTCACCTCTCTTTGTCCCATGGCAGTTTTGATAGATGTTCAACATCCTCCTTCTCACGGTGTATCACCATTTTAGTGTAGGCTTTTGCTGTTTTTCCCTTCTCTCTCTCTCTCCTGTCTCCTTGGCATGGTTAGATTAGGATTAGATTAGCTTGCCTGGACTGGAATAGCTTGTGGCAGGTAGTTTAGGAGTAGGAACCAGCCTTCTCTCTCGGAGATTCCTCTCTCGGTTTCACAAGTCCCACACTTGGAGAGAGGTTTCCATGTTGTGCAATGGTTTGGATGCTCGAACATCAACCTAGAAGCCTGATGTGCGTCTGGGGTGCTGTGATTTTCCACTAACAGTTTATGATTCAAGGTTTATTTTATAGGGGTTAGTGTTTAGGGTTTAGGTTTAGATTTTAGGGCTAAATGTATAGTTTAGGGCTAAATGTTTAGGGTTTATGGTTTAGCGCTAAATGTATAGGGTTTATGGAGTTTACGATACAAGGTTTTAATTTTTAGGGTTTAGGTTTAGGGTTTAAGGTTTCAATTTTAGGGTTTAGGATTTAGGATTTATGGTTTATGGTTTATAATTTAGGATTTGTTTAATATTTAGGAATAGGTATAGGTTTAGGTTTTGAGGTTTAGGTTTATAAAGGTTTATGGTTTATAGTTTTATGGGTTTAGGGTTTAAGGTTTAGGGCTAAGGAATTTAAATTATAGTTTAGGGTTTAGGGTTTAGGGTATATGGTTTAGGGCTAAAGGTTTGGGGTTGATGGGCATTATAGGTTTAGGGTTTTAGTTTTAGGGTTTAGGGTTTTGGGTTTAGGTTTAGGGTTTGTGGTTTAGGGTTTAGGGTTTAGGATTTATGCTTGGTTTATGGTTTATGGTTTAGGTTTAAGGTTTAGGGTTTAGGTTTAGGGTTTAGTTTAGGTTTAGGGTTTATGGTTTCGGGGTTTAGGGTTAGGGTTTAGGTCTCGAGGTTTCGGGGTTTAGGTTTAGGGATAAGGTTTAGGTTTATAATTAGGGATTAGATTTTAGGGTTTAGGGTTTATGGGGTTTACGATTCAAGGTTTAATTTTTATGGTTTAGGGTTTAGGGCTAAGAGATTCTTATTTGGGGCTTAGGTTTAGTGTTTGGGGTTTGGGGTTTATGGTTGAAAGGATAAAGTTTTAGGGTTTATTGGGTTTATGATTCAAGGTTTAGTTTTTATGGTTTAGGTTTCTATTTTAGGGTTTAGGGTTTAGGGATTTATGGTTTAGGATTTGGTTTTGTGCTCAAGTTTAGGGTTTAGGTTTTAATGAGTTCAAGGTTAAGGGTTTAGGAATTAGGGATTAGGGTTTAGGGTTTATGGGGTTTACGATTCAAGGTTTAATTTTTATGTTTAGGAGTTTAGGTTTAGGGCTAAGAGATTCTTATTTGGGGCTTAGGGTTTAGTGTTTGGGGTTTGGGGTTTATGGTGAAAGGATAAAGTTTTAGGGTTTATTGGGTTTATGATTCAAGGTTTAGTTTTTATGGTTTAGGGTTTATGGTTTTATTTTAGGTTTAGGGTTTAGGATTTATGGTTTAGGATTTAGGGTTTTGGGCTTCAAGTTTATGGTTTAGGATTTTTGAGTTTAGGTATTTAGGTTCAATATTTAGGTTTACGTGGTTTATGGTTTACGTTTTAGGGTTTAATATTTATTGCTTAGGGTTTAGGTTTAGTATTAAGGGTTTAGGGTTTAGTTTTTAGGTTTAGGGTTTAGGTTTAATGTTTAGAGTTTAGTTTAAAGGCTTTAGGGTTTATGGGTTTTCGATTTCAAGGTTTAGTTTTTAGGGTTTAGGGTTTAGGGTTTATGGTTTAGTTATTAAGGTTTGGGATTTATAGTTTATGGTTTCATTTTAGGGTTTATAGGTTTAGTTTGGGTTTTATGATTCATTTAGGGTTTAGGGTTTTTTAGGGTTTGTGGTTTAGGTTTAGGGTTTAGGGTTTAAGGTTTATGGTTTATGTTTGAGGATTAGGGTTTAGGTTTAGGCTTTTAGGGGATTAGGGTTTAGGGTTTATGGGGTTTATGATTCAAGGTATAGTTTTTAGGGTTTAAGGTTTATGGTTTATGGTTTAGTGTTTAGGATTTACATTTTATGGTTTATGGTTTAGGGTTTAATATTTAGGGTTTAGGGTTTAGGGTTTGGTGTTTATGGTTTAGGGTTTAGGGTTTTACGGTTATGGTTTAGGGCTAAAGGTTTAGGATTTATGGGGTTTATGATTCACTTAGGTTTATGTTTTAATGGTTTAGGATTTAGGGTTTAGGTCTCAAGGTTTAAGGTTTATGGCTAAAGGATTACATTTAGGGATTATGTTTTAGGATTTAGGGTTTAGGGTTTAAGGTTTAGATTTTAGGGTTTTGAGTTTGGGGTTTAGGGTTTAGGATTTATGGTTTATGGTTTAGGGTTTAGGCTTTTAGGGTTTAGGGTTTAAGGTTTAGGGATTATGGTTTAGGGTTTATAGTTTAGGTTTAAGGTTTAGGACTAAGGGATTACAATTTAGGATTTTAGGGTTTAGGGTTTAGGGTTTAATAATAAAGTTTTATGGTTTATCAGGTTTATGATTCAAGGTTATGTTATTAGGTTTAAAGTTTTAGGGTTTAGGGTTTAGGATGGTTTAGGATTTAGGGTTTAGGGTTTAGGGATTAGGGTTTTGGTTTATAGTGTTTAGGTTTAGGGATTTATGGGGTTTATGGTTAATGGTTTATGGTTTAGGGTTTAGGGTTTAGGGTTTATGGTTTAGGTAAAGGTTTAGGGTTTTTTTGGGTTTATGATTCAATTTTTAACTTTTAGGGTTTAGGTTTTAGTGTTTAGGGTTTAGATTTTATGGTTTCAAGTTTAGGGTTTATTGTTTAAGGCTTAGGGCTAGGGATTACAACTTAGGGCTTAGGGTTTATGGTTTAGGGCTAAAGGTTTAGGGTTGATGGGGTTTATAATTCAACGTTTAGTTTTTAGGGTTTAGGGTTTAGCATATATATTTTATGGTTTATGGTTTCAGGTTTAATATTTAAGGTTAAGGGTTTAGGGTTTAGTGCTCAATGTTTAGGGTTTAGGGTTTAGGTTATACATCTAGTGGTTTAATTTTAGGTCTTAGGGTTTAAGGTTTAGGATAGGGTTTAGGGTTTAGGGTTTAGGGATTAAGGTTTAGGGTTTATCAAGTTTAGGATTTAAGGTTTAATTTTTATGGTTTATGGTTTAGGGTTCTAGGGTTTAGTGCTTTAGGGTTTAGGGTTTATGATTTAGGGTTGAAGGTTTATGGTTTAGGGCTAAAGGTTTAGGGTTTATGGGGTTTACGATTCAAGGTTTAGTTTTTAATGTTTAGAGTTTAGGGTTTAGGTCTCGGGGTTTAAGGTTTAGGGCTAAGGGATTTAAAGTTTAGGGTTTGGGGTTTAGGGTTTAGGGTTTGAAGTTTATTGTTTAGGGCTAAAGGTTTAGGGTTTATGTGTTTTATGATTCAAGGTTTAGTTTTTAGGTTTAGCGTTTAGGTCTTAGTGTTTAAGGTTTAGGGCTAAGGGATTAAAGTTTAGGGTTTAGGATTTAGGGTTTAGGGTTTGAAGTTTATGGTTTAGGGATAATTAGGTTTAGGGTTTATGGGTTTTATTATTCAAAGTTTTTTTTTAGGGTTTAGGGTTTAGGTTTAGTGTTTAGTGTTTAGGGTTTAGGGTTTATAGTTTGGGTTTGGGGTTTTGGATTTAGGGTTTAGGATTTAGGTTTTGGTTTAAGGTTTAGGGTTTATGGGGTTTACGATCCAAGGTTTAGTTTTTATGGTTTAGCGTTTAGGTTTTCTAGGGTTTAAGGTTTAGGGCTAGGGATTAAATTTTAGGGCTTATGGTTTAGGGTTTAGGGTATTAGGGTTTAAGGTTTATGGATTATGGTTTAGGGTTTAGGTTTTAGGGTTTAGTTTTTAGGACTAAGGGATTACAGGTTTAGGATTTAGGGTTTATGGTTTATGGATAAATTTTTATGGTTTATGGGTTTATAATTTAAGATTTATTTTTAGGGTTTAGGGTTTAGGATTTAGGATTTAGGTTTAGGGTTTTGACTTTATTGTTTAGGTTAAGGATTTATCAGGTTTATGATTTACGGTTTAGGGTTTTAGGGTTTAGGGTTTAGGTTTATGGTTTAGGGCTAAAGTTTTAGGGTTTATGGGGTTTATGATTCAAGTCTTACCTTTTAGGGTTTAGGTTTATTTATTAGGGTTTAAGTTTTATGGTTTTGGTTTAGGGTTTAAATTTTTTATTCAAGGTTTACTATTTGTTTAGTCTCAAGGTTTAAGGTTTAGGGTTTAAAGGATTTTAGGGTTAGGCTTAGGGTTTATGGTTTACATTTATGGTTTAGGGCTAAATGTTTAGGGTTTATGGTTTAGGGATAAGTTTTTTTAGGTTTATGGTTTAGGCTTAAATGTATAGGGTTTATAGGGTTTACGATCAAGGTTTAGTTTTTAGGGTTTAGGGTTTAAGGTTTAATTTTAGGGTTTAGGTTTAGGATTTATGGTTTATGGTTTATAATTTAGTGTTTAATATTTAGGGAATAGGGTATAGGGTGTACGGTTTGAGTATAGGGTTTATGGTTTATGGTTTATAGTTTAGGGTTTAGGGTTTAAGGTTTAGGGTTTAAGGAATTTAGGGTTTAGGGTTTAGGGTTTAGGGTTTAGGTTATGGTTTAGGGCTAAAGGTTTGAGGTTTATGGGGATTATAATTCAAGGTTTAATTTTTAGGGTTTAGGGTTTTAGGTTTAGGGTTTAGGGTTTTAGTGTTTAGGGTTTAGGGTTTAGGGTTTAGGATTTATGTTTTATGGTTTATGGTTTGGTTTAATTAAGGTTTAGGGTTTAGGGTTTAATGCTCAAGGTTTAGGGTTTAGGTCTCATGGTTTAAGGTTTAGGTCTTGGGTTTAAGGTTTAGGGTTAAGGGATTAGGATTAGGGTTTTGGGTTTAGGGTTTGGGGTTTACGATTCAAGGTTTAATTTTTATGGTTTAGGTTTAGGGTTTACATTTAGGGTTTAAGGTTTAGGGTTTAAGAGATTCATATTTGGGGCTTAGGGTTTAGGGTTTAGGATTTATGGTTTATGGTTTAGGGTTTAATTTTTATGGTTTAGTGTTTAGGGTTTGAGTGCTTAGAGTTTATGGTTTAGGGTTTAGGTTTTAGGGTTTAAGGTTTAGGTTTGAAGGGATTACAGTTTAGGGTTAAGAGTTTAGGGTTTAGGGTTATGTTTTATGGTTTAGGGTTAAAGGTTTAGGATTTATGGGTTTACGATTTAAGGTTTAGGGTTTTGGGTTTTGACTTTAGGGTTTAGGGTTTAGGGTTTAGGATTTAGGATTTATGGTTTATGGTTTATGGTTTAGGATTTATTTATATTTAGGGTTTAGGGTTAGGATTTAGTGGTTTAGGGTTTAGGGCTTAGGGTTTAGGATTTATGGATTTAGGTTTATGGTGTTTATGATTTAGGTTTAATTTTATGGTTTAGGGTTTAGGGTTTATGTCTTATGGCTTACGGTTTAGGTTTAAGAGTTTACATTTTAAGGTTTAGTTTTTAGGGTTTATGGTTTAGGGTTTCAAGTTTAGGGTTTAGGATTTATGGTTTATAGTTTAGGTTTAATTTAGTATTTAGGGTTTAGGGTTTAGGGTTTTGAGTGCTTAGGGTTTAAGGATTATAGTTTAGGATAAGAGTTTAGGGTTTAGGGGTTAGGGTTTAGGGTTAAATGTTTAGGGTTTATGGGCTTAACGATTTTAGGTTTATATTTAGGTTTTAGGGTTTAGGGTTTAGGGTTTTTTCAGGGTTTAGGGTTTAGGGTTTAGGTTTAGGGTTTAGGGTTTAGGGTTTATGGTTTAGAGCCAAAGGTTTAGGGTTTATGGGGTTTACGATTCAAGGTTTAATTCTAGGTTTAATGTTTTAGGGTTTAGGGTTTAGGTATCAGGGTTTAATGTTTAGGCTAAGGGATTAAAGTTTAGGGTTAAAGGGTTTTTAGGTTTAGGGTTTGAAGTTTATGGTTTAGGGTTTAGGGCTAAAGGTTTAGGGTTTATGGGTTTTAGGATTCAAGGTTTATTTTTTGGTTTAGGGTTTAGGTTTAGGGCTTAAGGTTTAGGGCTAAGGGATTATAGTTTAGGGTTTAGGGTTTAGGGTTTAGGAAGTTTATGGTTTAGGATTTAAGGTTTAGGGTTTATGGGTTTATGATTCAAGGTTTAGTTTTTAGCATTAGGGTTTAGGGTTTAGGGTTTAGGGTTTAGGGTTTAGGGTTTAGGGTTTAGGGTTTAGGTCTTTAGGTTTAGGTTTTAGGGTTTAGGGTTTAAAGGTTTAGGTTTATGGGGTTTACGATTCAAGGTTTAGTTTTTATGGTTTAGGGTTTAGGTTTTAGGTTTAAGGTTTAGGTTTAGGGCTTAGGGATTACATTTTAGGGTTTATGGTTTAGGGTTTAGGGTTTAGGGTTTAGGTTTAAGGTTTTATTTGGTTTATGGTTTGAGGTTAGGGTTTAGGGTTTAGGATTTAGGGTTTGGTTTATGGTTTATGGTTTAGGGTTTAGGTTTAGGTTTAGGGTTTAGGTTTAGTTTAGGGTTTAGGGATTATGGTTTAGGGTTTGGGTTTAGGTTTTGGTTTAGGGTTTAGGTTTAAGGTTTAGTGGTTTAAGGAAGGGTTTAGGGATTTAGGTTTAGGTTTAGGTTTATGGTTTAGGGTTTAGGGTTTAAAGTTTTATTCAAGGTTTATTGGGTTTAGGGTTTAGGTTTTTAGTTTTTTAGGTTTAGGGTTTAGGGTTTAGATTTATGGTTTAGGGTTTAGGATTTATAGGTTTGAGGGTTTAGGGTTTTAGGGTTTAGGGTTTTTTTGGGTTTTAAGTTTAGGGTTTAGGTGTTTAGGTTTATGGTTTGTTTAGGGTTTAGAGTTTAGGGTTTAGGTATTTAGGTTTAGGGTTTTTTTAGGGTTTATTATTTTAAGGCTTTATGGTTTAGGGTTTAGCATTTAGGTTTTTAGGTTTAGGGTTTAGGGTTTAGGATTTATGGTTTATGGTTTAGGGTTTAGGTTTAAGTTTATGGTTTAGGGTTTAGGGTTTAGTATTATTAGGTTTAGGGTTTAAGGTTTAGGGTTTAGGATTTTGGGTTTAGGGCTATGGTTTAGGGTTTATGGTTTTTGTTAGGGTTTAGGGTTTATATAGTTTAGGGATTTAAGGTTTAGTTTTTAGTGGTTTAGGGTTTAGGGCCTTTAAGTTTAGGGTTTAGGGTTAAGGATTTATGGTTTATGGTTTAGTTTTTATGAGTTAATTTTTAGGGTTTAGGTTTAGGGTTTAGGGTTTAGGGTTTGGTCTCAGGTTTAGGTTTAGGTTCAGGTTTAGGGTTTTTATGGTTTAGGGTTCTAAAGGTTTAGGGTTTATAAGTTTTAGGGTTTATGATTCAATGTTATGGTTTATGTTTTAGGGTTTAGGGTTTAAGGTTTAAGGAGAATTATAGTTTAGGGCTTAGGTTTAAGGGTTTATGGTTTAGGGTTTAGGTTTAGTGGTTTAAAGGTTTAGGTTTTAATGGGTTTATTATTAAATGTTTAGTTTTTGGGTTTATGGTTTAGGCTTTAGGATTTAGGATTTCAAGATTAGGGTTTAGGGTTTAGGATTTATGTTTTATGGTTTAGTGTTTAGGTTTAGTATTTAGGGTTTAGGGTTTAGGGTTTAGGGTTTAGGGTTTAGGGTTTACGGTTTAGGGTTTATGTTTAGGGTTTAGGTCTTAGCACTTAGATTTTAGGATTTAGGATTTAGGGCTAAAGGTTTAGGTTTATGGGGTTTACGATTCAAGGTTTATTTTTTATGGTTTAGGGTTAAGGGTTTAATTGTTTAGGGTTTATGGTTTAGGTTTATTTCTTAGGGTTTAAGGTTTAGGGTTTATGAGATTATTTTTAGGGTTTAGGTTTAATATTTAGGTTTAGGGTTTAGGTTTTAGGTTTAAGGTTTAGGGTTTAGTGGTTTAGTGCTTAGGTTTTAGGTTTAGGTTTAGGGTTTAGGGTTTGGGTTAAGGTTTTTAAATAAGGGTTTACATTTTAGGGTTTAGGGTTTATGGTTTATTGATCGAGGGCACAAAGGTTTAGGGTTTATGGGTTTACGATTCTATGTTTAGTTATTAGGGTTTAGTGATTTAGGGTTTAGGGTTTTGACTTTAGGGTTTGGGGTTAAGGATTTATGGTTTGTGGTTTAGGTTTTAGGATTTAGGTTCAAGGTTCAAGGTTTATGGGGCTAAAGGTTTAGGGGTTTATGATTCAAATTTTAGTTTTTAGGTGTTAGGTTTAGGTTTAGGTTAAGGTTTTAGTTTTAGGGTTTATGGAGTTTAGGGTTTAGGGTTTAGGATTTATGGATTATGGTTTATGGTTTAGGGTTTATTAGGTTTGAGGGTTTAGGGTTTATGGTTTCATGTTTAAGATTTAGGTTTATGGTTTAGGTTAAGGGATAATAGTTTATGGTTTAGTGTTTAAGGGTTTAGGGTTTAGCCTTTATGGTTTAGGGCCTAAAGGTTTACGAGGTTTATGGGGTTTATGATTCAAGGTTTATTTTTAGGGTTTAGGGTTTAAGGTTTAGAGTTTAGGATTTCAAGTTTATGGTTTAGGATGTATGGTTTATGGTTTAGGGTTTAATATTTAAGGTTTATGGTTTAGTGTTTAGGTTTAGGTTTAGGGTTTAGTATTTAGGGTTTAGGTCTTAGGGTTTAAGGTTAGCTCTTAGGGTTTAATGTTTAGGGCTAAGGTATTAGGTTTAGGTTTAGGTTTAGGGTTTAGGGTTTATAGGGCTAAAGGTTTAGGGTTTATGGGGTTTACGATTCAAGGTTTAGTTTTTATGGTTTAGGGTTTATGTCTCATGGTTTAAGGTTTTGGGCTAAGCGATTACATTTTAGGGCTTAGGGTTTAGGATTTATTATTTACTATTTAGGGTTTAAGATTTAGGTTTTAGGGTTTAGGGTTGAGTGATTAGGGTTTAGTTTTTAGGGTTTATGGATTAGGTTTTAGGATTTTGAGTTTAGGGTTTATCATTTAGGTCTCAAGGTTTGAGGTTTAGGATGAAGTGATTAGGGTTTAGGCTTTTAGTGATTAGGGTTTAGGGTTTAGGTGTTAGTGTTTAGGGTTTAGGATTTTTATTTATGGTTTAGGGATAAAGCTTTAGGTTTATGGGATTTATGATTTAAGGTTTAGTTTTATGGTTTATGGTTTAGGTTTAGGATTTAGGTTTAGGTTTAGGGTTTAGGGTTTGTTTTTAGGTTTAGGGTTTAGGATTTATAGTTTATGGTTTATGGTTTAGGTTTAATATTTTTTATGATTCAAGGTTTAGTTTTTAAGTTCTAAGGGTTTAGGGTTTAGGATTAGGTCTCGTGGTTTAAGGTTTAGGACTAAGGGTTTTGTTATCCAAAATTCACCCCTAGGGTAAATTTGATAACATGCATCAGATGTCCAAATCTCCAAGAAAATGACCTGATTCAGCAAAATCATGTTTCTAGGGTCCCTTCAGAATCTTTCTAAACTCCCCAGCCGAAGAAGAAAGGAGCAAGCTTTGAGAAAGTTCGGAGAAGGTCACAGCAAGCAAGAAGTTTGGGCTAAAAAAATTGTGAAAATCGGCTAAGTCCTAGTCCAAAGACAAGGTGGGACAAATGGGACAAAGGTACGCGAATCAGCCCGACAAACCGATCGCCGAATGAGTCCAATGCCCACTAAGCATTTGGGACAAGTGGACGAAAGCACAAGCGGCGTGGCGGGCGAAATGCCGATTCGACCGAGAGAGAAAATCGACTAACCGCCGAGGGGCGCTGGGACGCCATGATGTAAATACCCGAACCGGCCGGAAAGAGTCAAGTGGTCCAATCAAAGTGGGACAAGCGGACTAGAAAACCCAACCGCCGAACCAGCCAAATTGTCCCAAAAGGTCCAAAATCAAAATGGGACATCCTGGGATTTTAATGGACGCTGAGACACGGGAAGACAAGCGGGCAAAGCCCAAGAACCATTGAGAAATTCCACGGTCATCAAGGAGAAGCCAAAAGGTCAAAAGGCAAGGTTCAAGCACTGCCCGAGCAATAGAAATTGGACACGGTCCAATGGAGCATAGAAAGCGCGGAGCTCGGGAAGAGTTGGAAAGTTTGGCCAAATCTAAGCCAAGGGGTAAAAGGAAGGAAGACCCGACAGTTCGTGAACCAACCAATGCATGCCACGTATCCTCAACCAATGGAAGTAAGTGGGAAAAATGTGGAAAATATTCCAAGAGCACCAAAAGTCAAATTTCAAAGACAGCCTACGAAAAGCAGAGGAGAGAGAATTATTCATCAATCAGAGCATGCCACGTGGCGTCCAAGTGGTGGCAAAGCGCGCGGAAAATATTTCAAAATCCGTTTTCGCTTACTGCTCCGTGTCCTAAATCTTCAGATCGACATATCTTTCGATCCGTAGCTCTGATTTGCACGTTCTTATATCAACGGAAAGCTGCTGAAATTCTCTACACGATTCTAGGGTCAATCTTGCATTTTGGTGTAGTCTCGGAGGGAGAAAATTGAGAAACGCTCTCGCACGAAATAACAAGCGTAGGTAATGCTTCAACAACCACTTTAATGCAGACAACCCGCCGCTTCTCGTAATAGGCAAACCGCCGCTTGCTCAGTAACTCCGCCGCCATGCCATGATGAACGAATTAAATGCAACCTAGAGGTGGTTGGGGCAGATTTCGAATTCCTCTCTCTTTTCTCTCCCATTCTTCCTATAAATTGTAAGGAGGGGTTTCTTTCTGTTGTTGGACATTTTCTGCTTTGCACCCTCCCTTCTCTCCTGTTCATAAGAAGATTTGTGGAGTTTTCAAACCTCCCATATAGACTGTAACACCGTTTTTTGCCTTTTGGCCATTGCAATGTATTGAATCGATCCTTGAGCAATATATATGTGTCTGTGGTTGCTTCTAAACCCTCTTACATATTTATTACTGTCATTCTTGATCTTTCATTGCATTTTTGCTATCTGTGCATGGTGTTGTGTTATATCTACATGGTCTGTGTTTAATTTGGCAAAGCATATGTTCTTCATTCCTTGGTGCATCACCTCTATTAGCTTAGATTTATTTTATGCATCTTCTTTCCTTGTCTCCTTGGCAAATTAGATTAGATTTTGAGAAAACCCTCTGCATATTTCGTGTGCACCTGAACAGAGGAATAGGAACCAGCCTTTCTCTGGAGATTCCTTTCTCACTCTTCAAGTCCCACACTTGGAGAAAGGATTCAATGTTATGCAATCACACTGGATGTTAGTATGATCAACCTAGAAATCTGATCAACATCCAGGGGTGCTGTGATTTTGCACTAACAGTTTTGGCACGCCCGGTGGGACCTAGAGGTCTCATTTTTATTGCAGCAAAGTTGATATGCATCTGCTGCAATTTTCTTGCTTAAAAAGAGCTATTATTTGCATATCTGGTGACTCCAAGGGGAAGAATCAATAGAATTCAGCAGTACAGCCTAAAAGCTTATGAGAAGAATCACAAGGTCAAGAGTTGGAGAAGAGGAAGTGCTGTTTGAATACCTGCAATTATCTCCAAGAAGAAGGCAAAGAGGAAGAAGGATTCAAAGGTCTCCATCTCCACCAAGCAGAACTCTCTCAACTCCTCCACCTGACAGGCCTTTCTTTCAATATACAAGGGTTTTAAGACCAATCAGAATGGCGCAACCAGTAAACCCCTATGTCAACTTCACAGGCAGCAGCCCACTTGCTCTCAATGCACAAAATCCAATCCCAGCAAGTAAAGATTGAAGAACATTCCATATTTTACTGGAGAAAATCAGACCACTCCTGGTGATCATGTCAAGGACATTGCTAATATTTGTGCAATCCATGAGATTAATGAGATGCAAGTAGCTGTCAAATTGCTGGCATCTTCATTCAAGGGGAAAGCATTGCAATGGTTTAGGAGCCTTGAAGCTGGCTCTATCACAAACTGGAATCAGCTATGTATTGCACTTCATGATCAATTTGGAGAGAAGGGAGACAACTTGTCTCTTTTGGAGCAGCTGACAACCATCAAGAGAGCTCCAATGAGCAGCTAACCGACTTCAACTTCAGATTTCAAAGATCTTGGGATAGAATTCCAGTGGCAGTCAGGCCAACAGCAGAAGGTGCTTTTCTATACTACCTTAAAGCTTTAAATTCTGATATTTCTATGTTGGTTCAATCTATGGGAGGCACAACTATCCCTGCTGCTTATAGTATTGCCATTAGAGCTGAAAATTGTCTGATTCAAGCTGGCAAGCTAGCTCCTAGGCCTCCAATGCCATTATATCCAAGTTTAGAGAGCCCAAGTACTAGTCAAGCACCTGTCTTAGCTCCTATTCCCACTCCTAGGAATCAAAGTTCAAATGAAGCTTCCACTTCATCTCCAAGTGCCCCAAATGAGCTTCAAGAGGTCATGAAGCAAGCTTGCAAAATCTAGGTAATGAGCTGGTCACACTCTAAAAGACAAGCAAGCTCAAGGTTTTAGACCTTCGTATCAGCCTCAAGCTCAACCTAATAGGCAGCCATATCAGCCTCAAAGGCCACCTAATCCAGCTGCAAATATGAATCAAACAAGGCCTCCTGCCAATAGACCATTCCAGCCCTATAATCCAAATGCCATATCTGCCTCTAAGGCATTAGTACCAGCACAAAACAACATTGCCCAGGAGTATGAATGGTGTTTTCCATGTAATGAACCCCATAATCAATCCATGTGCTTCAATGGTGCTTTGACCCAAGCTTTAATGGTAACAACTACTGGTGTGGAGGGTGAGAGTAGTCAAGAAAACAACCAACAACAAGAAACATTCCAACAGCAATCTGCCCCAAATGACACCACATTGGTAAATTGGCAAGCAGAGGATTTCTGTGGCATGAATCAGGTAGTTTCTCAAGGTGTTGCAGCCAACACAAGGTCAAAAAGGAGAAATTTGGGTGAAGAACAGCCATTAGCCCCAGCCAATCCACAACCTTCCACAGCTCCACAAATGATTGGCAAGCAAAACCTGGGTTTCAAATGCACAAGGGCAGCCAAGAACAAGCCCCTAGGCCAACTCAAATGCCACGCTTGCGATGCCCACATTCAAGGAGCAAATGTGCAAATCAAGGGACAACAGAGAGATCCTTCATCACCATTCAAGATTTGATCGATGAAGAAAACAAACGTCAATATATCTATGTGGGAATCCCTATCCATCCTGAGCCAAAGAGATTCATTGCCAAGCTGCTACATGAAGGATTGGCCAACTTCGAATCAGTGGGTTCAGAGGCAAGACAAAGTGCTTACAAATGCTGCCCAGCCTGAAGGAAATCATGGAGCACAACAAGGTAGAATGCTGAACCCTCCCCTTTCTATGTTTCGTTAATCATTGGAAATCAGCTAGTGCATAATTGCATGATAGATTCCGGGGCAAGTAGCTCAGTAATGCCTAAACAGATAGCTGATCAGCTAGGGCTCCAGTATGAAATAACATCTAAGGGAGTAGTGCAGCTGGATGGGACAGCAATAGCAACAGTTGGAGTGATTAGAAATTTGAGTCTTACCTTGCATGCATGTCCAAATGTTGTTGTCTTACAAGATATATCAGTCATAGACCTTCCACCACTCTTTGCCCTCTGTTTGTCAAGGGACTTTACTGCCAAGATTGGGGGATATTTGTCCGCTGATTGGTCACACATGCTGTTCAGAACGAGGTATGGAACTAAAGCTACAATTAGGTCAGAACCTATTGCAGATTTCCACATTGAGCCCTATACTCCAAGTCATATTAATACCAATTGCTCAGCATTTGATCAAGAAGATCACCTTGGCACTGATGAAGCCGACACTAAGGTTGGAAGTATCCCAGATTTGACTCTTGATGAATGGGCAAGCAAGGTGCATGCTTTTGATCCTTATCAAGAAGTAGAAGAATCTGAGCTAGGGGTCTATTGTATACACGAAGAAAGTCAACCTATTCCTAGCATCACCAAGCCAAGCCACAAGGATGACAACGAGGTATGGCAACTGTTTTTTGATGGATCAAGGAGTAGACAAGGCGCAGGAGGTGGAGCCGTGCTTATTTCACCTCAAGGAGTAAAGTATTATTCAGCTTTTAGATTTCAATTTGCATGCTCCAATAACACTGCTGAATATGAAGCCTTGGTGCAAGGGATGCATTGGGCAATAAAGAGAAAAATAAATAACTTGCAAGTTTTGGGGACAGTGAGCTGATTGTAAATCAGGTCAAGGGACAGCATGCTGCCAAAAATGATCTACTCAGATGCTACAAGAATAGGGTGTGGGACCTCATGGAAGATTTTGAGGGTTTCGGCATCAAGGCCATTCCCAGGAAAGAGAATCAAGCTGCTGACAGGCTTGCAGCAGTAGGGGCAGCCTTTGACATTGTAGAAAACATTCAACAAGACAAGGTACAGCCAAACATCCACGTGATTGTGAGGCCTTCAGTGCCGGATAACGATGTCAATTGGCAAGTATTTGAGAATGACCAGCAAATCATCCACTTCTTGCAAGAAGAAGCTGAGTTCTCAGCTAAGAATCAAGAGAAGTTGGAACAGCAATATGGTGACCAGGTGATACAGCTGAGAACTGACAAGCTGCCCAAGGGACTTATCACCTTGGAGTCCATTTTTAACCCCAATGATCAGTTTAGAAAGGAGAAAGCAAATATTCAGGTCAAGAGGGAAGATTCGGCATCCATCTTGGTAGAAGAGAACAAGCCACTGCAAATTGGAAAGATGACAACTGAACAGGAAAGGTATGAGTTCATACAGCTATGTCAAGAATTCCCTGATGTGTTTGCTTGGAGCTATGAAGACTTGAAAGGGTTCAATCCCAACTTAGCTCAGCATACAATCGAGTTGGATCCAAATACTAAGCCTATCAGGCAGAAACAGAGACCAATCAATCCACACATGGAGCCTCTCATGAGGAAAGAATTGGACAAGCTGATTGAGTCAGCAATTATATTCCCAATCAAGCATTCTAGTTGGGTCACAACTTAGTTCCAGCAACGTAAAAGAAAGTGGAGAGATCGGGCTATGTGTTGACTTCAGAGATTTGAATAGAGCCTCTCTCAGGACCATTATCCACTCCCTCCATGGAGCAAATATCGCAGGTCGTAGCTGGTTCGTAAAGGTTTTCACTACTTGATGGATACTCGTGCTTCAATCAAATTATGGTAAAGGAGGAAGACCACGATTAAGATAGCCTTCACAACCAAATGGGGCACATATGCTTACAAGAAGATGCCATTTGACTGCCGAACGCCGGAGCAACATTCCAAATGAGCTATGGATATGGCATTCAAAGGCTTGATCAACAAGATAGTGCTGATATACCTAGATGATATCACTGTTTTCTCAAAGAATGTCGCACCATCTCTTTCACCCGTGCAAGTGTTTCAGAGGTGTAGAAAGTTTCGGAGTGTCTTTCAATCCTAAGAAGTGCATCTTTCGCACACGAAGGGAAACTCCTTGGCCATATTGTCTCCAAGTGAAGGATTAGCAATTGATCCAGAGAGGGTCAAGCCATAAGAGCTCTACCATTGCCAAGTCACAAGAAAGCCCTTCAGAGTTTCCTCGAAGGATAAACTTTGCTAGAGGTTTGTCCCAAATTTTGCAGCCCTTGTCAAGCCCATCACCAAAATGTTAAGAAAAGCATGGCTTTCAAATGGACTACGCAGAAGGCAAGGAGAGTTTTGAAGCAATCAAAGAAGCCATCTCCTGTGCACCCACTCTCATCAACCCGGACTTTTCCAAGGATTTCATCCTCTATGCATTTGGAGGTGATGACACTATTTTGACATTCTCGGGTACAACAGAACAAAGATAATGAGGAGCAACATCAGCTTTCTTTATTTAAAGCCTAAATTATCATGACCGAGGTACCTTTTTATTCAAAAACATGTGCTGCTCAGGAAGAATCGTGAGCTTGAAGAAATTCACACATTCTAGTCTCAAACAACAAGGTCTAGTTGTTGGTCTCACATGTCAAGTTAAAGACTCCCTCCTCAACAAGGATTTAAAATGAGAAAAGGCAGGTCGATCACCCGTGGTTGTCGTTTATATGAGCATCGAGATCAAGATCACCAAGCTGGTAAGAGGCAAAGTGCCTGTGTGAGCAACTCGCTCTAAACAACTAAACAACCAGCAA
>CM031235.1:277739478-277795873 GCA_018340775.1 Taxus wallichiana var. yunnanensis | reverse complement strand
TAATATATGGAAATAACACTCATAAAGAGTCTCTATCGAAAACTAATAAATAGGAACCCGCCCGCCATCCACATTTTAATAGATAAAGTTTTCCAAAAAGCCTCCATACTGGAGGAATACCGCATGAGATAGCAGAGACATAAAGTTAATGAGAAAGTCAAAAAAGGGTCTTTCATATATAATCCTCGCATAATCTCGAATGTTATCTCGTTCCCGTACAGAATAAATAATACAATACAAGAAAAAGTTCCTATATTCATGAAGATATAGAATAGCATGTAAGTGATCATGCTTGCATATCCATTATTTCGAGCCCTCTATCAATGATCCCAATAAGGATATATCCAATTTGGACCTATGTTAATATGCAAAAAGCATACGCTTATGCGTTTGTTTGAGTAATAACAATTAAATTTCCTAGTATCATGCTAATAATAGCTAATATTTCCAAAATAATATGCCATTCATTCAATGAAAAATAGAAAATAATATCGAAAATTCTAAGTAGCTAAAGTCAAGCATACCTACTTTTGAAGTAACAAAAAGAAAAGCAACGACCGGGGTGGAGAGTTAGAGCTCTAAAAGAGGATTCTTCCCTCCTTTCTCTCATTCGAACCGGCATGAGACTTTCTTCTCGCACGGCTCCTAAGTGATAAAAAAGAAGAACCTAATCGTTTTATTATTATTTTTTTTTTTTTTTATTACCTTCCTCGTGTAGGTATAAGACTGAATCTATTCAATCAATAGAAAGAATAACTAATCCTTAACTTTTCGAAGAATCCTTACTCAGCGGTTCCTATGGTAAATAAAAATTACTTATTTTTTGACTTCGGTTCTGGTCAAAAAGAATCTAAATAGAACCATCTGATTTAATTCGTTCTGAATAGCCATGAGATGTTCATCTTAGGGTAATCTTTTTGTCGACGGATGCCTTTTTTCTTACACTCGTAGTCTTTGAAGGATGAAAACTGAATATGGAGCATCTACGTTTAGAATAAAAGTATTGATATAGTTAAATAATCATGATCTTTTGATAATAACTACCTGTAATGACTAACTTGCAAAATTCATTTTATTTTTTTATTCAAATAATTTAGTTGTTTCTGACCTTGCTTTACCTTAATTAAACGATTAAAATTTTTGGTAAAAGTGATATCTTAGTCCGAGTGGGGATAACAGTCTTTTCCTACACATGTCCATAGAGTTTGAGTTTTTATAGATACTAAACATATCTAAATCTAAAAAAATTAATTTAATTAATTTATTCTAGAGTTAATAAATTGAAAACGAATCGCACTCCTTCATATACATCGGGGGTCCATTGATGAAAAGGAACTAGAGAAAGCTTGAATCCAATTCCTACAGTTATAGATATAAGTGCGATCCAAATTCCTGGAGAGTTATACATTTGTGTATTTATAAGACCATTGGTTATTTCTTGAAGCTGAATTTCTCCCCCGGATAGACCATATAGCCAAGAAAGACCATAAACAAGAATAGAAGAACTTGTCCCACCCATAAGTAAATATTTCATAATAGCTTCATTAGACCGTACATCTCTTTTGGTATATCCCATAATAGATAAGAACATAAGTTTAAACATTCTAAAGCTACGAAGATAGTTGCTAAATCATTAGCACTTACATAAAAACATTCCTCCTAGAGTAGCCGTTAAAATGAATAACAAAAATTCTCACATACCATTTTTGTGCATTTAATATATTCCATGATAGAGGAATACATAAAGTTGAATATAGTAAATGAGAAATCGAAATATTTTGTTGAAATTATTCATTTGGAAATTACCAAAAAACTGATTATAGGTTCTTCTCTCCATTGAAATAATAAGACTGCTATGCTTATCATTAAACTTGTTAAAGAGATTAAATATAACCAAGCTGTATCTTTCCGATCAGCAATTAAATCAATCACTATAAGAAGAAATAGGGCTAAAATCAAGATACATTCTCGAAAATGGAACTTCCATGGAATAGAAGCAAATTAAACTCTTTCATATTAAAATGATCTAAAGGTATAATTTAAAATGAAATTTTCAGTTTGTAGATGCCAGATCGTGATTTAGTAATTTCAGTCAATCCCCGATCAATAATTTTTTTTTCATCTAATTAACATCCAAATTATTTACGTTTATATTGTTTATATTATATTTATTAAATATTATTCTTATTCCTTTTGCTTTCATTCCAGTTCCAATAAACATCTGTATAAATTTTGATAAAGTTGGCTTTATTTTATTGAGGGTAGATCGATGGATCTTTCTATATAGTGAATTAACGATTGTAATGTGCAAAAGCTTTTATGGATTCTGCCATTTTACGAAAGTGTCTTCCTTCATGATAGCATTGCCTTTCTTTCTCTCGGGCAAACATCCATTAATTCGTAACTCAATTTTAAATGCATATTTCTACCAGAACGTTTTCGAGATGACCCTAATAACCAACGAATAGCAATTACTTTTCCTTTTTTAGATCTTATTTCCATGGGAACTGGAAAAGTTGATCCACTTACACGTTTTGATTTTACTATCAATTTGGGAGTTACTTTTTGATTGCTCATTGTCGTGAGAATAATTAGTGGATTTTTATCTGCTTTTTTGTCTTATTTTTTTAGAGATTGATAAAGTATTTGGATAAGCCAATATTTTTTTTCCATGTTTAAGAATACGGGTTAATCACCATGTTAACTAATCGACATGAAAATGGGATCAAATTTCACCATTTTTTTTTCTGCAGTACTTTGCCGTGACATGAGCGCTAAAAAGGTTTACAAAATTTTTTTCATAAAGGTTAATAATAAGTTATTTTGGCTTTTTAACTCCATATTGTAGGGTGGATCTCTAGAGGTCTGAAAGATCTCCCTCCAAACCGTACATACGACTTTCGTCGAATACGGCTTTCCACATTTTTTTATTTGCATAGATAAATATGAAATCTATTTCTTTTGCATAGAATTATGTTTACTCATTCTCAATTGAGTATCCGTTTCCTTTCTTTTGTCATTGATTAGAAATCTTGTATTTTCTATATCTATACGATTAAGTCCTTAGGTTAAAAATAAAATATCGTATTTAAAAGAAAAGGTGTTTCAAATCATTGCTATTTGACTCGAACCTGTTCTGAAAAGGTCAAGACATTTTTAATTTTTTGTTGACACACGCAACGTAAGGAAAAACTAAAAACTTATTAAATGAATTCAATATTGAACCTTAGACATATTTATGTAATAGTTCGAAATTTACTTAAAAAAAAGTAATAAATTTCGCTTGTTTTAAATTAGCCTCATTTACTCCCCTTACAAAACGCCTTTATTAGGTTAGCTATATACTTTACATGTTTTTAGCAATTGACATGATATCATCATAAAATGATGCAAATATTAGATAAGAATATACAACGCACTAGAACGCCCTTGTTTACGATTTTTTACTGGAACAGTATCTAAGATTCCTCGAATTATGTGATATTTCACGCCGGGTAAATCTTTAACTCTTCCGCCTCTTACTAATACTACAGAATGTTCTTGTAAATTATGGTCAATACCAGGTATATAAGCAGTGATTTCATATTTAGAGGTTAATCGTACTCTAGCAACTTTACGTAAAGCAGAGTTGGGTTTTTTGGGGGTGATAGTGGAAAAGTTGACAGATAAGTTATCCTTCACACTATACAAAACCGTACATGAGAATTTAACCTCATACGGTTTCTCGCTCAATTTTTATTTTTAGATAAATTGATTTATTTATTTTCGTTATTCGATTATTCCTATGTCCCAAAGGGTAATTTTTTATTTTTTGAGTTAGCTTTCGTGTTCTAATCAGACACGAATGAATAAAAATACATCTAATATATGAAATTTTTGTGAATTTCATAGCATTAACATGCTAATTTTTTATTTATATCTTGATATATCTCGATATTATAATTTCTTAAAATCACAAATTTTATTCCAAAATTGACGGGTTAATGTGAGCTTATCCGTGTAGTTATGCATTATTTAACTAGGAATCGATTTGATGAAACATTTTTACTTTTGTGCTTTGGTATGGATAGTATGATTGGGTTACGTTGTACAAGATAATTTCGAGGACCTATATTAAAACGAGATAAATAGGACTATATGCCCTAGTGGTAATGTGTCTCGCGAATTGGAAATATAGCTTAATAAAGTAAGTAAGTCTACTAAAAAACAGTTCTTTTCTTTTGTATTAGTTAATGATATATAAATTATTATATTAGTATTAGCATCAGTTATCTTTTTTGTTTGGATCGATATAAAAGTGCTAAATCAATAGGAAAAGATCAGTATTCACGAGAGAGCAGAGGGTTCCACTTGTGTCAACTTGAAACCAAATAATTCTAATTTTTGTTGATCCTGATCAAGAAATATATGGAGAATAGATAACTTTTTTCCTACTAGGTGTAGGTGAAAGCATAGCTTAGTTATTCTTTTTTCTCTCTTTACGACCGAGGTCTTGAAAGAATGTAATGTATTGAATTTAAAAATTCTTTGGGAAGTTCTTACAATTTTACTTCCGAATGAGGTTAGGGAAGGGATATAACTCAGTAGTAGAGTGTCACCTTTATGTGGTGAAAGTCACTGGCTCAAACCCGATTATCCCTAAACCTAATGTTGAATCTCTCTTTTTTCGTAATAAAAAGAGGCTAGGGGGTTGCCATAATAGAGTAAGGATGGCTATAATGATTAACTGGGCCCGAACTAAAAATTATGGGCCCAACTCAAGAAATAATTTATATTTAATTTAAGTAATAAATTCTACTTTTTATTAATTTTATTATAAATTCTTTTTTTTTAATTTATATTTTAAATTAAAAGTATAATATATATTTATAATAAATATTAATTATATGACTTTTAATATACTTTAGTTTTTTTAAGTACTAAAAAATATTTAAATTAGTAAATATTACTAATGAATGTTAAAAGCAACATGAGTTTTTTATGAACATTAAAAATAAATGTTCATGATTGGAGATAGATAATAGAATAAATCTATCTATATTTAGATGATAGATAATTCTGAATTGGCCTTGTTTACGAAGAAGGGAGCTATAAGTAATAAATAAAAGCAACTCTTAATTTCATTGAGAGTTTGATCCTGGCTCAGGATGAACGCTGGCGGCATGCTTAACACATGCAAGTCGAACGTGAAGTGGTGTTTCCAGTGGCGAACAGGGTGCGTAATGCGTAAGAATCTACCCTTGGGAGGGGAACAACAGCTGGAAACGGTTGCTAATACCCTATAGAGTTAGTACCTCCTAGAGGTAGGCTGAGGAGCAAAAGGGAGGAATCCGCCCAAGGAGGAGCTCACGTCCTGATCAGCTAGTTGGTGAGGCAATAGCTCACCAAGGCTATACCGCAGTTGGTCTCGAGAGGATGATCACCACACCTGGGATCGAGACAGGCCTGTACTCTATGGGAGGTAAAGCAGTGAGGAATTTTCCGCAATGGGCGAAAGCCTGACGGAGCAATGCCGCGTGAAGGAAGAAGGCTCACGAGTCGTAAACTTCTTTTCTCAGAGAAGAAAGAATGACGGTATCTGAGGAATAAGCATCGGCTAACTCTGTGCCAGCAGCCGCGGTAAAACAGAGGATGCAAGCGTTATCCGGAATTATTGGGCGTAAAGTGTCTGTAGGTGGCTTTTCAAGTCCTCACAAATACCGTGGCTTAACCCTGGGACAGCGCGTTGAAACTACTAAGTCGGGAGTGCGGTAGGGGCAGAGGGAATTTAGTGGAGCGGTGAAATGCATTGAGATCGGAAGAACACCAACAAGCGAAAGCACTCTGCTGGGCCGTAACTGACACTTAGAGACTAAAGCTAGGGGAGCAAATGGGATTAGAGACCCCAGTAGTCCTAGCCGTAAACGATGGATACTAAGTGCTATAATGACGACCGTATGGTGCAGCCTAACGCGCTAAGTATCCCGCCTAGGAAGTACGTTCGCAAGAATGAAACTCAAAGGAATTGACGGGGGCCCGCACAAGCGGTGGAGCATGTGGTTTAATTCGATGCAAAGTTAAGAACCTTACTGTGGATTGACATTTCGCTAACTTTCAAAGAAAGGAGTGCCTTCGAACGCAGACATGTGGTGCATGGTCACTGCCGTCACCGCCGCAAGGTGTCAAGTTAAGTCCCACAACGAGCGCAACCTTGTGTTTAGTTTCCATAGATGTTCAGCACTCAATGACTATCTAAGTTAACCCGAGGAAGGTGAGGATGATGTCAAGTCATCATGCCCCTTACGCCCCGGGCACACACATGCTATAATGGTCAGTGACAAAGGGTCGCGCCTCCCACGAGGGCAAGCTAACCTCAAAACCCGGCCTCAATTCGGATGCAGCCGCAACTTGCCTTCATGAAGTAGGAATCGCTAGTAATCGCCGGTCAGCCATACGGCGGTGAATTCATTCTCTTGGGCCTTGTACACACCGCCCGTCACACTCAGGAAGTAAGCCATGTTCAATTCATTACCTTAACCACAAGGAGGGGGTGCCCAAGGCACGGCTAGTGACCGGAGTGAAGTCAGAACAAGGTAGCCGTATCGAAGGTGCGGCTGGATCGCCTTTTAGGTAGAGCTAATACTTATTGGGCTCATATACTCGCTTTACGTGTATGGAATAGAGTGAGCGGCACTAAAAAACGTTACTCAATAGTCAAGTAAGTAAGACTGAGTTCATAAGTGAGCTCATTGTCCCAGGTCGGAACAAGTTCTCTATTATGATAGGACCTTGTTCACTTTTTTTTTTACATATTTAAAAAGGATTGATTAATATTGTCCCAGGTCGGAACAAGTTCTCTATTATGATAGGACCTTTGATAGGACCTTGTTCACTTTTTTTTTACATATTTAAAAAGGAAAAGATTAATATTGTCCCAGGTCGGAACAAGTTCTCTATTATGATAGGACCTTGTTCACTTTTTTTTTACATATTTAAAAAGGAAAAGATTAATAACTAATCACTTCTAAAATCTAAAAGTTTTTAGATTCAGAAGTGATTAGTTTAAAGTTTAATATATTTAAACTCTATACAATTATATAGTTTATACTATAATTATAATTCATTAAGTATAATGCGTTTTTTACTCTCTACAATAAGTAGAGTTTAGTTATACTTATAACTCGAGTTTATTTATATTCTATCCCTTTTTCCTTTTAAAACTAAAAATATAAACTATAAAACTAAAATATAACTATAAAACTAAAATGTAACTATAAAATTGTTCTAAAATGTAACTATAAAATTGTTCTAAAATATAACTATAAAATTGTTCTAAAATATAACTATAAGATTAATTCATTCAGTTTTATATTATGTAGATTAACAATTAACATACTATATACAATAATAGAGTTCATTTATACTTATAATTCATTAAGTATAATATGTTTCATACATACTATATTATTGTATATAGTTTATATATATATTTTTTCCTAGTAAAACTAAAATATAACTATAAGATTAATTCATTCAGTTTTATATTATGTAGATTAACAATTAACATACTATATACAATAATAGAGTTCATTTATACTTATAATTCATTAAGTATAATATGTTTCATACATACTATATTATTGTATATAGTTTATATATATATTTTTTCCTAGTAAAACTAAAATATAATCTATAAGATTAATTCATTCATAATCATGATTAAGTTCTATTATGTAGATTAACAATTAACATACTATATACAATAATAGAGTTCATTTATACTTATAATTCATTAAGTATAATGTGTTTTATACATACTATATTATTGTATATAGTTTATATATATTTTTTCCTAGTAAAACTGTAAGATTAATCCCCTTTTACAGCAATTATTTGTATTGTTACTAATTGATTAATCCCCTAACAAAGTAACAAAGCTAGTGTTATTGTTACTAATAACAATAATAAAATAAGCTTGCATGCAAATGACACTTTTGCCCGAATAGATAGGTCAACTACACTACAAAAGTAGCCCCCACCCCCCCCCACTCCCCCCCACTGGGGGGCATATATACTAAATTAAGTATAAATGAGACCCTTTTTGTTTCGAAATTTAAAACAAAAAAGTAGAAATTTAAAAGGGTTTCACCCCCAGACAACATGTAATAGAAGTATAAAAAAGTATAAAATTAAAAAAGTATAAAATAGGCAAGTAAGTCAGATGTTGTTTATGTTTTCTCTTGCTTTTGGAGGGCCTCCTTCTTCCTACTAGGAGGCCCATACTAAGCTCTTTAGCTTAGTGGTAGAGCGCGCCCCTGATAATTGTTAATTGTTGTGGCTGGGCTGTGAAGGCTATCAGCCACATTTGATAGTTCATTCAAATTCAATGTGATCATCAACGCCTGATCCAGAGATGTGGATCTCCAAGGCACAGTAGCATGGCGTACTCCTTCTGTTAGAATTAGAACCAGGAATAAAAAATTCCTCCAACGAATTTTTTATATTCATTCGTTGAATCTGGGCGTTCCCCGGTAGCCAAGAATGGCTACTTTATTCTCGATAAACCAGATTTTGAGTCGGGTTAAAAAAAAATTAAAATTGAAAATCCATAACTTCCCTAATATATGGAATAGGGATTCCAACCCAACTGGGGAGCAGTTGCTCTTTATTGTGAGCTGTGTTCGTGGGGGAGCTTATTATCTATTGTTGGCTTCTATCTCTATAGATAAAATCTATCGGGGAGGCAACTAATAGACAGTGGTTTATCTTGTGGCGGATGTCAGTGGTTCGATTACACTTATCTCCCTCCAGTCATTGATACTTCTTCAATGCAATGCTAGAAGAAGTTGAAATGGCATATTAATTCTAAAATTAGAATGACTTACTATGCCGAGTCAGTTTTAATCCATTATGATTTCCCATTCATGGACGTTGCTAAGGTGCTTTCCTTGTTTTTTCAGCACCTTAGGATGGCACAGCCTTGAACGGCAAGGTTCAAAAAATGGAAGGGCTTACGGTGGATACCTAGGCACCCAGAGACGAAGAAGGGCGTGGTAAGCGACGAAATGCTTCGGGGAGTGGAAATTGAGCATAGATCCGTAGATTCCCGAATAGGTTAACCTTTTAACTATCGCCAATCCATGGGCAGATAAGGGACAACTCATGAACTAAAACATCTTAGAAAGCTGAGGAAGAGAAAGCAAAAGCGATTCCCGTAGTAGCGGTGAGCGAAATGGGATCGCCTAAACCATTAAAAACGGGTCATGGGAGAGCAATGTAAGCATCGTAGCATGATGAAGCACGAAGCAGGGAATACCGCACCCTAGATGGTGAAAGTCCAGTAGTCAAAAGCTTCCAGACAGCTTACGCTCTAACCCGAGTAGCATGGGGCACGTGGAATCCCTTGTGAATCAGCAAGGACCACCTTGCAAGGCTAAATACTCCTGGGTGACCGATAGCGAAGTAGTACCGTGAGGGAAAGGTGAAAAGAACCCCCAGCGGGGATTGAAATAGAATATGAAACCGTAAGCTCCCAAGCAGTGGGAGGAGATCTGACCGCGTGCCTGTCAAGAATGAGCCATGAATTTTAGGCAAAGGGCTTGGTTAAGGGAATCCACCGGAGCCGTAGCGAGAGCGAGTCTTCATAGGGCAACTAAATTGTCACTGCTTATGGACCCGAACCTGGGTGATCTATCCATGACCAGGATGAAGCTTGGGTGAAGCTAAGTAGAGGTCCGAACCGACTGATGTTGAAAAATCAGCGGATGAGTCGTGGTTAGGGGTGAAATGCCACTCGAACCCAGAGCTAGCTGGTTCTCCCCGAAATGCGTTGAGGCGCAGCGGTTGACTGGATCGTCTAGGGGTAAAGCACTGTTTCGGTGCGGGCCGCGTGAGCGGTACCAAATGGAGACAAACTATGAATACTAGATAGGATCCCTTTATTTAAAGTTAAAGGGATAAGGGTCAAATAGCTGAGATGATGGGGGATAAGCTTCATCGCCGAGAGGGAAAACATCCAGCATCACCAACTAAGGCCCCTAAATGGCCGCCGCTGATGAAGGAGGTGGGAGTACAAAGACAGCCAGGAGGTTTGCCTAGAAGCAGCGATCCTTCAAAGAGTGCGTAATAGCTTACTGCTCGAGCGCTCTTGCACCGAAGATGATCGGGACTAAGCGATCTGCCGAAGCTGTGGGATGTTAAATAAAAAGAACATCGGTAGGGGAGCGTTCCGCCTCATAGGGAAGCATCTGCGAGAGCAGATGTGGACGAAGCGGAAGCGAGAATGTCGGCTTGAGTAACGCAAACATTGGTGAGAATCCAATGCCCCGAAAACCTAAGGATTCCTCCGCAAGGTTCGTCCACGGAGGGTGAGTCAGGGCCTAAGATCAGGCCGAAAGGCGTAGTCGATGGACAACAGGTTAATATTCCTGTACTACCCTTTGTTGGTCCCGAGGGACGGAGTAGGCTAGGTTAGCCGAAAGATGGGATATCGGTTAAAGGTCACAAGGTTACCCCGCTTTTAGGGGTAAGAAGGGGTAGAGAAAATGCCTCGAACCAATGTCCGAATACCAGCGTTACGTCACTGAACCTGTTTCAGGACGGCGCTTAAGTACCCATGTCATACTCCCAGGAAAAGCTCGAACGACCTTCAACAAACGGGTACCTGTACCTGAAACCGACACAGGTAGGTAGGTAGAGAATACCTAGGGGCGCGAGATAACTCTCTCTAAGGAACTCGGCAAAATAGCTCTGTAACTTCGGGAGAAGGGGTGCCTCCAAGGAGGTCGCAGTGACCAGGCCCGGGCGACTGTTTACCAAAAACACAGGTCTCCGCAAAGTTGTAAGACCATGTATGGAGGCTGACGCCTGCCCAGTGCCGGAAGGTTAAGGAAGTTGGTGACCTGATGACAGGTAAGCTAGCGACCGAAGCCCCGGTGAACGGCGGCCGTAACTATAACGGTCCTAAGGTAGCAAAATTCATTGTCGGGTAAGTTCCGACCCGCACGAAAGGCGTAACGATCTGGGCACTGTCTCGGAGAGAGACTCGGTGAAATAGACATGTCTGTGAAGATGCGGACTACCCGCACCTTGACAGAAAGACCCTATGAAGCTTTACTGTTCCCTGGGATTGACTTTGGGCTCTGCTTGCACAGCTTAGGTGGAAGGCGAAGAAGGCCCCCTTCAGGGGGGGCCTGAGCTATCAGTGAGATACCACTCTAGAAGAGCTAGAATTCTAACCTTGCGTCAGAACCTACTGTCCAAGAGACAGTCTCAGGTAGACAGTCTCTATGGGGCGTAGGCCTCCCAAAAGGTAACGGAGGCGTGCAAAGGTTTCCTCGGGCCGGACGGAAATCGGTCCTCGAGTGTAAGGCGTAAGGAGCTTGATCGCAAGACCGACCCGCCGAAAGCAGTGGGACGCAAATTCGCCTTAGTGATCCGACGCAAGCCGCCGAGTGGAAGGGTCGCCGCTCAACGGATAAAAGTTACTCTAGGGATAACAGGCTGATCTTCCCCAAGAGTTCACATCGACGGGAAGGTTTGGCACCTCGATGTCGGCTCTTCGCCACCTGGAGCGGTAGCAGGTTCCAAGGGTTGGGCTGTTCGCCCATTAAAGCGGTACGTGAGCTGGGTTCAGAACGTCGTGAGACAGCCTGGTCCATATCCGGTGTGGGCATTAGAGCATTGAGAGGATTTTTTTCTTTAGAGGACCGAGTAAGGACGCACCTCTCGTGTACTATTTATCGTGCCAACGTGAAACACCGGGTAGCAAGTGAGAGGAGTGGCTAATTGTTAAACGCCTATAAGTCAAGAAGCCCACCTCAAGATGAGTGCTCTCCATAAGGTCAAGGCGAGACGAGCCTTTTATAAAACGATAGGTATCAAGTGGAAGTGCAGTGATGTACGCAGCTGAGGCATCCTAACAGACCGAAAGATTTTAACCTTGTTTTAGATGAAGAAATGAAGAAAAAGGGATTTGATTTATAAACAAAAAATTAATAAACAAAAAATAAAATTAATAAAAAGGGAGTTTTTATTGGGATAGCATAGCTCATTTCATTTAAAATAGAATGCTCGGAATCAAATCATTCCGTCATTCTGAGTTATCGGAGCACCAAGAAGGTGCTCCTGCCAAGGATAAGGGCTTTCTTATGCCCTTTTTCATTTATGGTTTTAAATTCTGGTGTCTCAGGCGTAGGGGAACCACACCAATCCATCCCGAATTTGGTGGTTAAACTCTACTGCGGTGACGATACTGTAGGGGAAGCCCTGCGGAAAAATAGCTCGATGCCAGGATGATATTAAGCTTACTTAATACTTAATCTAAGGTCATCTTTCCCACTCCACACTGTGAAATGTGAAACCCCTCTTTTTCCTAAGTCTCTCGAAGGTACTCCTGGGAACAGATCCCGTGTATCCGGGGGCCTGTAGCTCAGAGGATTAGAGCACGTGGTTACGAACCACGGTGTCGGGGGTTCGAATCCCTCCTCGCCCACAACAGTCCACTATATACTTACTATAGAGTAACTGTCACTCTATTAGTTACTAGTTCAGTGGAGTGAACTTAACTGCTCTCAAGTCAGCAAGATGCCTGCTGCTATGTTCGCAGTAGTAAGTAAGAGAGCTATCGAATACCTATGGTACAACAGGTCAATACCTACCTATACTATACATAGTATGTAGGTACAGGTATACTATAGGGATATCGCACGAAGCCTTCGAACTTTTACACACAAACAAGGATTGATTCGTACATGGCGTATATTTATTAATGTATTAATATTATACGAGTATATCCGATGTGCTACAGATATTGAATCTGTGTGACCTTCTAGTAAGGTCTTCCTACTAGCCACCGTGCCAAACTTGCACAGAGTATTAATAGAAAGGACAGGGAACGCTTAAGAGTAGCTAAGCGTTAAAAAAGAAAAAAGAGCCTGGGCTCTCCTCAAATAGGATTTGAACCTACGACCAATCGGTTAACAGCCGACCGCTCTACCACTGAGCTACTGAGGAATAACGAAGGTTTAAATTCCAATTTCATATATGGTCAATACTCGGGTCTTTGACTCGACCTATGACATCAACGATTGGTAAACTGAAAAACTCAATGCAAAGGTTTCTTCGAGACTAGTGGGACAACCCACCTCCTCGCCTTCCTATGTATAATGTATAATACAGGTTATATTATAGGTATAAAAGGTCATGATAGCAATCCCTTTTTATTTCCCCGGACCCGGGCAAGAGGTGGTGGTCAACCACCACCACAGCCCTCCTTTAGACGCATATTGAGAAATTGATAAAGTGCTGCAGGTCTGTCATTGGGCATAGTATGCTTACTATGCCCAAAGGGGCAACATGGGTTAGTTTATAGAATATGTATATCTTATCCCATCTGCCCGGGGATTTTGGTAGATGCAGTAGTGGAAAGTGACAAAGGGTTAGAATGGATCTCATATCGACGATCGTACCTTTACCGATACCGAATCAATCACTATTTGTCTTTCTTTTTTTTTAGCATTAAAAAAAAATATAAAAATCATCTTTATCCCTATATATCTAGTTCAATATAGAATAATAATATATTAATATATATATAGATATACATGATAAAAAAACAAATATATAGGAAGATATACGTCCTCCTCCTAGACATCTCATTCCCTCTCCTACAAAAAGACCTAAAATCCCTACTCCATTTGGGATTCCATCAATTGCCCATTGATCAAATGAATTACTTTTTTCAGCTAATCTTCGTAGACCTCTAGTTAAGATTATGTCATAATATATATCTATATAAGCTCGATGATATGACCAATTATATATCATATTAATCGATTGGTCTGAGATAATCCTAATTGTTTTATTATGTACATTTTGTGATAAGATGTTAATAGGTTTAGATAGAACATAGGCCATCAATATACCGGGAAATACTATACCAACTGAGGGGATTGCATCTGTGAAAGATTCAAACAAATTTTTTGGATGGTTCTCATCGAAATGGTTCATTGATGAACTCAACCATTGAAATAATATACAATAATTCATTTGGCCTCGGAAAAAAGGAACTCCTATCAATCCAACAAACAGAGTCAATATGCCCAATATAACTAAAGGCAATAGCATTGTGTTGCCCGATTCTTTCGGATATCCAAAATATCCTTTATGTACGAAAGAATAAGTAGCAACAAAACCTCTATTCTTTTTATTTTTTGAAAATCCTTCGATCTTATTCAAAATTTGGAATGCTTCTTTGGAGAAGGAAGTATTACTATTACTTCCTGTAATTTGATTTGAGAGAGAATTCACTCTCGTTTTAGTTTTACTTAATGTCCTGGATTCCTCCTCTCCCCACATAGAAGTCGAATATAATGTAATATGGTTGTTATATAAATTAACAAAATTTATACGAAAGTCCCCTTCAAAAGTAAGTAAATACATACGAAACATATAAAAGGCAGTTAATCCTGCTGTGAACCAAGTTATCCCTCCTAAAATGGGGGAATATAACTTACTATCACTAAGAATTTGGTCTTTGGACCAAAAACAAGCAAAAGGCGGAATACCAGAAAGAGAAAGTGTCCCTAAAAGAAATGTAATTCCTGTAATTGGCATATATTTCCTCAAACCACCCATAAAAGCCATATTCTGACTTTTACCAGGACAATATCCAACAATGGGTTCCATGGAATGGATAACTGATCCAGATCCTAGGAACAATAATGCCTTGGAATAAGCATGTGTAATCAAATGGAACAGAGCGGTTCGATAGGAACCTATACCTAGAGCTAACATCATATAACCTAATTGAGACATAGTGGAATAAGCCAAGCCTCTTTTAAGATCTTTTTGAGCGAGAGCCATAGTAGCTCCCAATAGAGCTGTTATTCCACCTATCCAAGAGATAAGACTCATTATTAAAGGTAAAGCTCTGAAAAGAGGAAACAATCGAGTTACAAGAAAAATTCCTGCTGCTACCATAGTAGCGGCATGTATAAGAGCTGAAATAGGAGTAGGTCCTTCCATAGCATCAGGTAACCATACATGAAGTGGAAATTGTGCAGATTTGGCTACTGGACCTGAAAATAAGAGAAAAGTACACGAAGTAACAAAGAATGAACTAACCCCATCAACGGCAATCAATTCGTTTAATTTTTCGGACAAATATTTAAATTCGAAACTACCCGTGACCCAATAAAAACCTAAGATTCCTAATAAGAGTCCAAAATCTCCCACACGATTAGTTATAAATGCTTTTTGACAAGCATTAGCCGCACTGGGTCGTGTAAACCAGAAACCTATCAATAAATAGGAACATATTCCCACTAATTCCCAAAATATATATATTTGTAGTAAATTAGGACTAATAACTAGTCCTAGCATAGAAGCATTGAAAAAGTTGAGATAAGCAAAAAACCTAACATACGTTTTATCATGAGACATATAGTTATCACTGTAGATCATAACCATGGTTCCAACTGTTGTAACTAAAACTAACATAATGGAAGTAAGTGGATCAATCAAATAGCCCAACTCTAACGAAAACTTATTGTTGATGATCCAGGACCAGAAATATCGATGGATAGGACCACCGGTAATTTGTTGTAAGAATAGATTGAAAGAAATAAACATAGCTACACTTAGCATAAAAATGCTAATAAGAGCCCATGTACGACGAAGGCTCTTAGTTGCCCCAGGAAAAAATAAGGATCCTAATCCGATTGGTACAGAAACTGAAAGCGGAAAGAAAGGCACGATCCGAGCATATTTATATAGAAATTCCATAGGAAGATCGAATCATTATTTGAAATGTTTTTCTATTGAACATTCTTGGTTTCCAATCCACTAGATCCGGAAGAAAATGACAAAAAAAGAATAGGTCGCATTCTAAGAAGAATGATAGAATATGGGATGGGATCCCATCAATTTAATATTCCATTGACCTTTTTTCATCCTTTTTTATGCAAATACCAGATTTAAACCGATCAATACTTAATACTCATCAAATAAGATGAGTAATGAAGGAACTCTAGTACCTAATTTTCAGTCTAGGTACTCAAATATAGATATAAAGATAGCTGTGTACACACACAAATTGTATATGAATGATTTAATATAATTTGAATTTAGTTTAATTAGCCAAAGATACAGTATTTATAATACTTCTTATACTGTAAATGAATAGTAGTAGTTATAATCGAGCTTAACAAGAAAGAATTAAACCAATCGGGGAGACAACCAAAAGTGAACAAATCCGAATTGATCGAAGTAACTATAACTAGTTATTTTCTTTTTTTTTATATCCGTTACTTCGCATAATAATTAGGACCAGATGGTCAAATTAAAAAATTGATTCAGCAATTCGTATTTGATTTGTAATAGATGACACCCATTTTGACAAATGGGTGGGGTGGGAACGGATTAACCAAAAGAAGGTGAGTCATTACTTATTTCAATTGAAAAGAATTGAGGGAGTTAAATCTTAAATCTTTATTAAAAATTAAAGTTTATTTTATTCATAAAAAACTATACAGTATTGATAATTGATAAGTACATACATGTCCTTCACATCGAACTAGATAAATGAATTAAAACTATTATTCATTATGGCAGTTCCAAAGAAGCGTACCTCTAAATCTAAAAAAAAAATTCGCAGCAATGTTTGGAAGGGAAAAGCATATCGGGCCGCAGCAAAAGCTTTTTCTAATTTCTATGGCTCACCCAAATAAAAAAAATATAGATCCTGGAGGATGATGCGTAACACCACCAAATAGACTACACCGATGTTGAAGAACAGATATGGGAACCATTTTTTATCTTCTAGGTAGAAGATACTTGGAAAGGTGGTCGGGGAAAAGGGACACGGTCATAAATTAGTTCCACTACAGCCGTTCTCCTTTCCCATTGGAAAAAGATGCAAAATGCATCATTCTTTTTAATTTAAGAATCCCGGATAAACTCCAGCATTACATGTTGCTGATAATTCTATTTAATTTAATTCTATCTATGCCAAAAAGATACTCAATAAAAACATAATAACCATATTAACTATGCAATTAATCATCAGTTATTTAATAATAGAATCGCTTGTTTCTTTCGGTCTGATAAATGGGTCATCGGACCGATGCTCTAATGATGATAAATCGTTTGTAGTTTTTAGTTACAAATTTAACTATTTATCCTTTTTTTCTTCCTAATTTTTAATTTCGTTCTTTATCCTTTCCCTTATGGTCAGATAGGAAGGAGTGCTCACTCAATTTTTTAAGATTACTCACAGCTATATTCTTTGTATATCTACTGGGACCATTTTGGGAAACATAGGGACATAATAGCTAAGGATTAGTTCACCTGTTAGATTCTTGCGATCTTCTAAATAAAATTATGGGAATGTCTACCTTCCTATTCACATCGCAATATCTAAGGTCTAATTGATCAGACAGTTGATAAAATAATAATAGGAAAGATATAGGAAAGATATCTAATTAAATTCATCCTAGTTTCTTTGTTTTATCTATGCCAAAATTGATGTTATTTTCCGACCGAATCATTACAATGGGAAAGTAATAATACAAAACCCTTCTCCTTTCTCGTTGTTACATGTTGTTGTTCTGATTCCATTGAAATCATTTTTTTTAGTTATTCTATTTGTTCAATGGCAGAACTATTAATATTAAATCCATTCGTTCTTGTATGCTCGTTCGTTTGAGCAACAGGATTTGAACCCGCGACCTCCATCACCCCAAGATGGCACGCTACCAAACTGCGTTATGCTCCGTTATAACGACCAACATCACATATTAAATGTGATATCCAAACTGACATTCAGACATTGCTGATACCAATTACTCTTTTATACTACCAATTACTCTTATCTACATATTCCCATTGACAATCTCGGAAAAATAGTATAATCTACTGACTAGACAATATCAAGCCGCCATGGTGAAATTGGTAGACACGCTGCTCTTAGGAAGCAGTGCTAGAGCATCTCGGTTCGAATCCGAGTGGTGGCATTCTTGGAAATAAGATACCATGGATTCAATACAGAATCCTATACTATAATTATAGGATTACCTAATTATAGGTATAATTACTACCACTGTTCGATCTATGTCGATATGATTGATGAAATATTAATCAATTTTATCTTCTTAGCACAAAATCAAATGAAAAAATGGATTTATCATGATATTAATCACTCTAGAACATATATCAGCTCATGTCTCTTTTTCTCTCGACTTTGTTCTAACTCACCTGTGTTCTGGGTTCTCGTATTCGGTAACCCGCAAATGGGATTAGAGACCCAGAGAGTCCTAGCCGTAAACGATGGATTCAGCTTGGTCAATAAAATTCAAAGGGTTTATCGATCCAGTGAGTACAAATTTCGATAAACATATAGAAATTATTGTACGCCAAATGACATCAAAAGTTTTAATCGTAGATGTGGACAATTCGAAAATGGAAATTTGGAAAATGGATTGGGTAATGTTTTTTACCCTGGGAACTAGTTGGATTATCACAAGCGCAAAGAATGGATCGTGCTCTAGAAAAGGCAATCAATTATCGAACAATTTTATTGGGAATAACAAAGGCATCTCTGAATACTAAAAAGTTTTCTATCGAAGTTGAAGTTTTCAGAAACCGCCGGGTCCTAGCTAAATCTGCTCTTCGAGGTCGTATTGATTGGTTGAAAGGCTTGAAGGAAAATGTTATTCTGGGGGATATTATACCTGTCGGTACTGGATTCAACCGTTTGGGAAAACGGAACAAAATGGATCCGGGAACGGAGAATAAAAATCTATTTAGCAACAAAGTGAAAGAGATTTTATCTCATCATCAATATAAAGAAGTCTCTGTTTTGTCCGTTAAGCAAAAAAAAAAAAAAGTTATAAAAAAATTAGTAAAAAAGAAAAAATTGAAACGACCAGTAAAAAAGAGGTAAATAACTTTTAGAAATAGAGGAATTTATTATTATATTAATTTTTATTGTTAGATTCATTTTCAGTTTTAGAATAAAGATAGAAAATGAAATGGATATTTTCTATCCCGTACGATACGGGGCAAGCAATCTTTTTTAATCCATTCCATCGGAATGTAGATATTACAGTTAATAGTAAAAAGAAAGAATAAAAACAAAATGACGAAAATAAAAAATTGGAACATCAATTTGAAGGAAATGATAGGAGTAGGAGTTCATCTGGGTCATCAGACTAGAAAATGTAATCCTAAAATGGCACCTTACATTTTTAAAGATCGTAAAGATATGCATATTATAAATCTGACTAAAACTGCTCGTTTTTTATCAGAAGCCTGTGACTTTGTTTTTGATGGAGCAAGGAGAGGAAAACAATTTATGATAGTTGGCACAAAAAATCCAGGAGCTGATGCTACTAAATTAGCTGCTTTAGCAGCTCGATGTCATTATGTCAATAAAAATGGGAAGTTACCAAAACATCCCACGCCTTGGCAGATCGCTTAGTCCCGATCATCTTCGGTGCAAGAGCGCTCGAGCAGTAAGCTATTACGCACTCTTTGAAGGATCGCTGCTTCTAGGCAAACCTCCTGGCTGTCTTTGTACTCCCACCTCCTTCATCACTGAGCGGCCATTTAGGGGCCTTAGCTGGTGATCTGGGCTGTTTCCCTCTCGACGATGAAGCTTATCCCCCATCGTCTCACTGGCTGACCCTTATCCCTTTAACTTTAAATAAAGGGATCCTATCTAGTATTCATAGTTTGTCTCCATTTGGTACCGCTCACGCGGCCCGCACCGAAACAGTGCTTTACCCCTAGACGATCCAGTCAACCGCTGCGCCTCAACGCATTTCGGGGAGAACCAGCTAGCTCTGGGTTCGAGTGGCATTTCACCCCTAACCACGACTCATCCGCTGATTTTTCAACATCAGTCGGTTCGGACCTCTACTTAGCTTCACCCAAGCTTCATCCTGGTCATGGATAGATCACCCAGGTTCGGGTCCATAAGCAGTGACAATTTAGTTGCCCTATGAAGACTCGCTCTCGCTACGGCTCCGGTGGATTCCCTTAACCAAGCCACTGCCTAAAAGTCGCCGGCTCATTCTTCAACAGGCACGCGGTCAGATCTCCTCCCACTGCTTGGGAGCTTACGGTTTCATATTCTATTTCAATCCCCGCTGGGGGTTCTTTTCACCTTTCCCTCACGGTACTACTTCGCTATCGGTCACCCAGGAGTATTTAGCCTTGCAAGGTGGTCCTTGCTGATTCACAAGGGATTCCACGTGCCCCATGCTACTCGGGTTAGAGCGTAAGCTGTCTGGAAGCTTTTGACTACTGGACTTTCACCATCTAGGGTGCGGTATTCCACCGACCGCTTCGTCTAGCAGCACGACGCTTACATTGCTCTCCCACAACCCCGTTTTTAACGGTTTACGCTGATCCCATTTCGCTCGCCGCTACTACGGGAATCGCTTTTGCTTTCTCTTCCTCTGGCTACTAAGATGTTTCATTCACTAAAGTTGTCCCTTGTCTCGCCCATGGATTTGCAAAGCAAGCAGTTAAAAAGGTTAACCTATTCGGGAATCTACGGATCTATGCTCAATTTCCACTCCCCGAAGCATTTCGTCGCTTACCACGCCCTTCTTCGTCTCTGGGTGCCTAGGTATCCACCGTAAGCCCTTCCATTTTTTGAACCTTGCCGTTCAAGGCTGTGCCATCCTAAGGTGCTGAAAAAACAAGGAAAGCACCTTAGCAACGTCCATGAATGGGAAATCATAATGGATTAAAACTGACTCGGCATAGTAAGTCATTCTAATTTTAGAATTAATATGCCATTTCAACTTCTTCTAGCATTGCATTGAAGAAGTATCAATGACTGGAGGGAGATAAGTGTAATCGAACCACTGACATCCGCCACAAGATAAACCACTGTCTATTAGTTGCCTCCCCGATAGATTTTATCTATAGAGATAGAAGCCAACAATAGATAATAAGCTCCCCCACGAACACAAACACATAAAGAGCAATCGCTCCCAAAAGCGATTGGGTTGGAATCCCTATTCCATATATTAGGAAGTAATGCTAGTTTTGGTAACTTCTAACTCACCAAAACTAGCAAAATACCCACCAGTTGTGGGAGATGTTAGAATAGAAATATATAGCAAATTTTTTTCCTTTTGATGTGTATGCAAGGCAAGAACTATTTTACTCATTTGCATTAAACTGAAACTTCCTTCTCGCATAAGCGCTCCGCTGTGAGCACATACGAGAATTATGGAAGATAATTCTTAGTAGCATGCTTTGGATTAAACGGGTTATTTTTTCACCTACATTACCGAGCCCATACCGCCTCCCATGAACTTGAAATCCATAACTCCTGGCATGACAAGAATACCATTTACTCGACCTATGCCTGTTTGAATAGCGTCGGGTAAACCTGTTTCTTTTTGATAGGAATCGTTATAATCTTCGTAAGATATATCTTCTATATAAGATATATCTTCTATAGAAGTATCTTTTCTAATTATATTTTTATTCCGATCAAACTCTAAAGAAACATAATCTTGGTAAGATATACCGTCTATATGACGTCTCTTTATAAGACATCCATTTTGATTATTATCATTTGTTTGTCTAAAAGATCCATTTACCTTTAGAGTTGGATTAGGATATCCATTTATCCTTAGAGTTGGACGTCCATTTTGATTATTATCATTTGTTTGTCTAAAAGATCCATTTAACTTTAGAGTTGGACGTCCATTTTGATTATTATCATTTGTTTGTCTAAAAGATCCATTTAACTTTAGAGTTGGACGTCCATTTTCATTATTATCATTTGTTCGTTTAGGACATCCATTTTGATCATCTTTTTGTTCATATTCATATAAATTGCTATAATCTCCGAAATATTCTTCTTCTATTTCTTCTATATTACAAAATTCTTCTTCTGGATTACACTCCGACTTTATCACCTCTGAATTATTAGACCCAATTGTTTCGTCTAATTTGACTACTCCGAAGAGCCCTTCTTCAAAAAGGTCAAGAAATTTTTCGATTTCAAAACCCATATTATGGAGATAGGATTTCTCTATTTCGTGAAATACATCCTCACGAAGCGTTCTAAATTCGTCTGTGTTCTTAAACGGGTCGTCGTCATCGTCAATAAACGTTCCATAGTGCTCAGCATAGTCTTGTTTTATTTTCAATAAATTTATCATCATTACCTGCAATTCATACCCTACGTCAGCTAATTTTTGACGTAATTCGCAAAGTATATGTATATTTTTCGCTTTTCTTTTTATATAGGAAGATTGAATAGAATCAAAATCTTTAAAACCTTTAAAAGAAAGTAAAAGAGGGTTACCAACGAAATTTTCTTTATATGCATTTTTATATATAGGAAATCTACATAAAAATAGACTATCTCTTTTTGGGAATATATTAAAAAAATCCATATTAAATAGATCTAAATGTTCTATAATATAGCTATGTACTTTTTTATGGAGTTCCCTCTCGTTAGTGATTTCATCTTTTATTTTTATACCTATTTCAACCATTAATAGTTGAACCGTTTCCAAACTTCGAGAAATAATGTCTTGCAACATCTCAAGAGGTAATTTTTTACCAGCATAAAAATAATGTGTCAAATATTCTCTTTTTTTCTTATCTATCACAACCCTAAGGATATTAACAATAGTATTGTTGAATCCTACTAACGTTTTAAACGTCTTATAAGAATTATTATAATATTTATGAGAAATTATGTCGTAAAATAATTTCGAAATCTCTCGAACCGCTACAATGTTAAAAAAATGCATCTTATCTTTTTTACCTAGAAGATCTAGAGAAGAGAAATCTTCATCCATGGGGAACCAAGTACCAGAATCAATTAAAAGATCAATTCGATCTGAACTAGTCATTAGCAGAGTTTCTCCACATTGTGGACAAACACCTTTGAATTCTTCTACTAACGATTTAGTATATGTAACGTTCTCACAATTTTCGCATAAAACCCACAAATGCTTATATTTTTTTTGATCGAATATGTCTTTTTCAACTTTTTCTTCAATTTCAACTTTTTCTTCAATATAGTCACGATCCTTGTTTTCTTCACCCATTTTACTTGTCTCCTTTATTTCATCGTTAATGTACAACTTTTAAATTTTACACAATAGCATAATTAAATATTGAAATAGATACTTTGAATTGTTGGATTGGAAGTCCATTCTACTGTATTATCTCATTTACCTTCTTCGTGGACAAAGCTGATTTACGAATTAGCTATCATCTAGATAGATTAGAAGAAATTAGATAAATCTGTTAAATCATGAAGATTTAATTTATTTTGTCCAAAACAACATTTCGGACACCATGGTTAAGGACTATAAGAAATTGTATCCCTTCCGAACCAACCCCTCACCGAATGATCCATGATTTATATCTAGAAGTTATTTCTAGATAGAGGTAAATAACTTCTACCTAGGTATCTATTCCCATCCATTCAGTATTCGGCTCAATCTTAAAAGATTGGGCCGAGTTTGGTTCGATTAAGGGACCAAACAGACGAAAGTCCGTTGATTACTTACTTTATTACAACGTATCAATCGTATCAAATTCAAATTTGATCTCTTTCCATACTTCACAAGCGGCAGCTAATTCAGGACTCCATTTAGTAGCTTCGCGGATCACTTCATTACCTTCACGAGCGAGATCACGTCCTTCATTACGAGCTTGTACACAAGCTTCTAATGCGACCCGATTAGCTACTGCACCAGGTGCATTTCCCCAAGGATGTCCCAAAGTGCCTCCACCAAACTGTAATACAGAATCATCCCCAAAGATCTCGGTCAGAGCAGGCATATGCCAAACGTGAATACCTCCTGAAGCTACAGGCAGGACACCCGGCATAGAGACCCAATCTTGAGTGAAATAAATACCACGACTTCGGTCTTTTTCAATAAAATCATCACGCAATAAATCAACAAAACCCAAAGTAACTTCTCGTTCTCCTTCAAGTTTACCTACTACAGTACCAGCGTGAATATGGTCTCCACCAGACATACGCAGTGCTTTAGCTAGTACACGGAAATGCATACCATGATTTCTTTGTCTGTCAATAACTGCATGCATTGCGCGGTGAATGTGAAGAAGTAGGCCGTTGTCTCGACAATAATGAGCCAACGAAGTATTTGCCGTGAAACCTCCAGTCAAATAGTCATGCATGACGATAGGAACTCCCAATTCTCTGGCGAATACTGCTCTTTTCATCATTTCTTCACATGTACCTGCAGTAGCATTCAAGTAATGTCCCTTAATCTCACCCGTCTCAGCCTGAGCTTTATAAATTGCTTCTGCACAAAAGCAGAAACGATCTCTCCAGCGCATGAATGGTTGGGAATTCACGTTTTCATCATCCTTGGTAAAATCAAGTCCACCACGGAGACATTCGTAAACGGCTCTACCATAATTTTTGGCAGATAGGCCCAATTTTGGTTTTATAGTACATCCCAGCAAAGGACGACCATATTTGTTTAATTTATCTCTTTCCACTTGGATACCATGTGGTGGGCCTTGGAAAGTTTTTGAATAAGCAGGAGGAATTCGTAGATCTTCCAGACGTAGAGCTCGTAGGGCTTTGAATCCAAAGACATTACCTACAATGGAAGTGAACAGGTTAGTCACAGAACCTTCTTCGAAAAGATCTAAGGGGTAAGCTACATAGGCAATAAATTGATTTTCCTCTCCAGGAACGGGTTCGATATCATAGCATCGTCCCTTGTAACGATCAAGACTGGTAAGTCCATCGGTCCAAACAGTGGTCCATGTACCAGTGGAAGATTCGGCAGCTACTGCTGCTCCCGCTTCCTCGGGGGGCACTCCCGGTTGAGGAGTGACTCGGAATGCTGCCAAGATATCAGTATCTTTGGTCTGATATTGTGGAGTATAATAAGTTAGTCTGTAATCTTTAACACCAGCTTTGAATCCGACACTTGCTTTAGTCTCTGTTTTTGGTGACATAAATAAGTCCCTCCCTATGATTTATTAGTTAATAGCTCTTATCAAGAACGAGGTCTACTCGACATGAGTGTGGAACGTAAAGAATTCTAATATGCAAAACAAAACAATTTTATCCTTTATTATTTTCAAATAATATTGTATCATGTTATGTATGTATGATGCAACCCAATTTCTTATTTCTATTGACCCGAGGCCGAGGACTTTTCTATTTTATTTTTTAAGTATCTAAAGGTCATTAATTTGACTTCTATTCATAAGTGTAGAAAACTATATTAATATATATAGATATATAGAAGAAGCATATATTAATAGAATTAATAATTTAATACGAAAAAAATGAGAAATGTGCATAAAAATACATAAAAAAAAAAAATAAAAAAAATGGAATATGGCTCAATTTAAATATTTCCCAGAGGGTATGGGCAATACAGGGAAATCTAGGTATCGACAACTCGAAGACTTCTTTATGATCGTTATGTATCTACTTCGAATAAAAATATTGCGTAGATATTACAATTTATTTTGGCAAAATAGCATCAACAGCCTCTAGTCGTGTTCTAGCTCTTTTGAGAGCTACATCAGCTTCGATTGCTTGTTTCTTGCCTTCAGCTCGTCCAAGATCAACTTTAGCTAATCTAAAAGTTTCCTGAGCCTCTCGAGGATCAATGTCAATACCTCTTTCTGCATTATTGACCAATAATGTTATTTCATTATTGTCTATCTTAGCAAAACCACCCATTAAAGCCATAGTCGACCACTGGGCATTGAGACGTATTTTCATCACTCCTATATCCAAAGCTGTTACAATTGCAGTATGATTGGGTAACACACCAATTTGACCACTGTTGGTAGTTAGAATTATTTCTTGAACTTCTGAATCCCAAACAACTCGATTGGGAGTCAGTACACGAAGATTTAGGTTCATTTTATAATATTAAATTTCTTTGAAGTTCATAGCCTTCGCGGTAGCTTCATCAATGTTACCCACTAAATAAAAAGACTGTTCAGGGAGACCATCTAATTCTCCTGAAAGGATCATTTGAAAACCTCTAATTGTTTCTACTAAACTAACATATTTACCGGGGGAACCAGTGAATACCTCTGCTACAAAAAAAGGTTGTGACAAAAACCTTTCAATTTTTCGTGCTCTTGCTACGGTTAAACGATCTTCTTCTGACAATTCATCCAGTCCAAGAATAGCTATAATGTCTTGAAGTTCCTTATAACGTTGCAAAGTTTGTTTAACTCCTTGCGCAGTTTCATAATGTTCTTCGCCCACGATCGAAGGTTGGAGCATAGTCGACGTTGAATCTAATGGATCTACCGCTGGATAGATCCCCTTGGCAGATAATCCTCTTGATAGTACAGTAGTAGCATCTAAATGTGCGAATGTTGTAGCAGGAGCAGGATCAGTCAAGTCGTCTGCAGGTACATAAACTGCTTGAATGGAGGTTATAGATCCGTCTTTGGTAGACGTTATTCTCTCTTGCAAAGAGCCCATTTCCGTACTAAGAGTTGGCTGATAACCCACAGCGGAAGGCATTCTGCCTAATAATGCTGATACCTCCGATCCTGCTTGGACAAAGCGGAAGATATTGTCAATAAATAAGAGTACGTCTTGCTTATTGACATCTCGGAAATATTCAGCCATGGTTAGAGCAGTTAAACCAACTCTCATACGAGCTCCTGGTGGTTCATTCATTTGACCATATACCAGAGCTACTTTGGATTCTGATATATTTTGCTCATTAATTACTCCCGACTCTTTCATTTCCTTGTAAAGATCATTTCCTTCACGGGTACGTTCTCCTACTCCGCCAAATACAGAAACACCTCCATGAGCCTTAGCAATGTTGTTGATTAATTCCATAATCAACACTGTTTTACCCACTCCAGCTCCCCCGAATAATCCAATTTTTCCTCCACGGCGGTAAGGAGCTAAAAGATCCACTACTTTAATGCCTGTTTCAAAAATTGAAAATTTTGTATCCAACTGTGTAAAGGCGGGAGCAGATCTATGAATAGGAGATGTTGTTAGAGCATTTACAGGACCTAAATCATCGACAGGTTCTCCAAGAACATTAAAAATTCTTCCGAGAGTAGTTTCACCAACTGGAACACTCAGTGGAGCTCCTGTATCAATTACTATCATTCCTCTCATCAAACCATCTGTAGCACTCATAGCTACAGCTCTAACCTTATTATTTCCTAATAATTGTTGTACCTCACAAGTAACACAAATTGGCTGACCATTTGTGTTATTATCCTTAACAATTAATGAATTGTAAATTTTAGGCATATTACCTGGAGGAAAAGATACATCTAGTACTGGGCCGATAATTTGAGCAATACGTCCTGCCTTCTTTTCTACAAGTGCGGAAACCCCAAGAACAAGAGGATTGGTTCTCATAATAATATAAAATAAATAAAAAAGGAGATTGATTCAAATTGCTAATACTAGCAAAAAAGTATAAAAAAACACAAAAATATTCTATACTGAGTTGATCAGTCAATAATAACTGAGAGTGAAGTTACCACTTTTAACTTACTTAGTAATCTCTTTTCTTTATAAAGTTCAACTTCGATAATGATCTGGAAATACATTCATTATTTAACATGAAAATGTAGAAAAACTTATTATAAGTTTTTCTACTATTGGATTTGAACCAATGACTCTCGCCGTATGAAAGCGATACTCTAACCACTGAGTTAAGTGGGTTATTTATAATCATAGATAGAGTCGTAAACGATTATAGGTAGAATTAAACATATTAAACAATATGCCCCTAACTAAATAGTATAATATACATCTTGACAAAAATTAACTATTTTGTTAGTATATTTTCAAAAGGGCTATAGCTCAGCTTGGTAGAGCACCTCGTTTACACGTGCGCCAATGGTTTTCAGGAGATTTTATTCGTTCGTCCAATCCATAAAATATTTATTAAATAGTCTTACTCGGAAGAACAATAGCATGACAAAGATGAAGTTAGTTCTGATTAAAACTATAAATCTAGTTGATATGGTAAATTTCGGGTTCATTCAATGTAAGGCGTAATGAGTAGAATACGGAGAATTATTCTTTTAGCTCTATGACACTTTGAGGTGTATAAAGTGTCATATGAGTAAATGCTATGTCTGAGCATGACAGACCTACGTCAAGGGAACCTTTTGAATAACTTTGGGATTGCTTCTGACAAGACAAAATTTGCGTTTGAAGCAAACGGAGCCATATTATTATTTTTATGGAAATAAAAGAATGATCAGACTAACTGATCAATCCACTAATTAATGAAAGAGCCCAATGCCATAAAAATGCATGTTGGGTTCTTGGAACAGTTCAAATCATTTTGATAATAAGAAGTTTGATCTGTTCTACCGAGAAGGTCTACGGTTCGAGCCCGTATAGCCCTATACAGTTCGGAAACTCTTATATTCCGCCTATTTCTTATTGTCTCTATGACCCAGTGATTTTCATTTATAAATATCTTTTTATTATTCATTTCAAATTTTTGAAAACTTAGGTTGATTCGCCCTTGAACATTTTCTCCCAATACTGTTGAATATTAAGTATTTCGGTTGATAGATCCGAGAGCCTCAAATTTATTCTAATTGTCTCATCATCTAGGTAAGTATAGGACATAGGATTTGATAGTCCTTTAACCTTACGAGATATACCCAAAAAGACATAATTAAACTTATGGATACATAAGCCTTTTTTTCCTCCGAGAGATTAATAGGTTCCGCGCAAATGGCATATTTATTATAGACTCACTCCATCTGAATATGGAACAAATGGATAAAGCTTGTTGACGCATCCTGCATCATTCGAAATAACGACCCTGAAAAAAATTGCCCTATCTCGATAGAACATAGATCTAAAAAAAAAGATCTCTAAATTCCCTTACATCAACTCATGTTGATGACACGTTACAACTCGTGTCAACGTGGGGTCTGCCGAACTGCAAGGGTTCTATTAGAACCCTTTACTAAAAAGGAAACATTGTTATCGTTCGGCGATGATTCTTCAAGTATATAAAGAATCGATACGAAAGAGGAAAAAAAAAAAATTAAAGTAACGATATTAACTATTACTTATATCGTTATAAGTCACGAACGAAACATAAATGAATATGAATCCATGATGTTCGGGGGATAGAGGAACGATGTCTAAATTGACAATATTAAAAATAAGACTCTTTATCTATTTCACAGGAGTCTATTTATGTATATATTTTCCGAATATTATACTTTTTGGATATATTTAGTAATATGTATCCTTATTCCGATTCTAGCATTCTCAATTTCTATAGCTTTGGCTCCCATAAGTAAAGGGCCGGAGAAAGCAACTAGTTACGAATCAGGTATAGAACCAATGGGAGATACCTGGATCCAATTTAGGATTCGTTATTATATGTTTGCTCTAGTTTTCGTTGTTTTTGATGTGGAAACAGTATTTCTCTATCCGTGGGCTATGAGTTTTGATATTTTGGGTATATATACATTTATAGAAGCTTTTATTTTCGTGCTTATCTTAATTATTGGTTTAGTTTATGCATGGAGAAAAGGAGCATTGGAATGGTCTTAACTTCCAGATTTTGGGGTGGTAGAAGGGAAGTAGAAAATTATATAAAGCCAGCCATAAATCCTGTAGAGTCACTTCTACTTGATCAATCAATTCCGAATTCAGTGATTTCAACTACTCTAAACGATCTCTCAAATTGGGCAAGACTCTCTAGTTTATGGCCGCTCCTTTATGGTACTAGTTGTTGTTTCATCGAATTTGCTTCATTAATAGGTTCACGATTCGACTTTGATCGTTACGGTTTGGTACCAAGATCTAGTCCTAGACAAGCCGACCTCCTTATAACAGCTGGAACTGTGACCATGAAAATGGCTCCTTCTTTAGTGAGATTATATGAACAAATGCCCGAACCAAAATATGTAATTGCTATGGGAGCTTGTACTATTACAGGAGGAATGTTTAGTACAGATTCTTATAGTACTGTTCGCGGAGTAGATAAGTTAATTCCTGTGGATATCTATTTGCCGGGTTGCCCTCCTAAACCAGAAGCTATTATAGATGCTATAATAAAACTTCGTGAAAAAATAGCTCAAGAAATATCTGAAGATAGGACCGAGTCTCAGCAAGTACAGAGGTATTTCACTAGAAAGCATAGGTTTAATATTGGACCTAAAAATGAAGGGGAGAAGTTTTTTCATCAATCTTATGAATCTCCATTCAAATCGACTTTAGAGATACCCTCCAAAACGTCTGAATCCATTTCAGAGATACTCTTTGAAAAACTTGAAAATAGATAGATAGAGAACTCTATCTATCTAATTGGCTAATGAATAATCGTTAGTAGAAAAGTAGAAAGTAACGAGCAGGAAATAAAAATAAACTTGAAAATTTTTTTGCAAATGTCAAATCTTTATACAGATACTTTGACAATAAATAGTAATCAAATGAAGGGTCGATTGTCTGTTTGGCTAGCCAAGCATAAGTTAGCTCATAGACCTTTAGGTTTCGATTACCAAGGCACAGAGACGCTACAAATCAAATCTGAGGATTGGGCTTCTATAGCCGTTGCCTTATATGTTTATGGTTTTAATTATCTCCGTTCTCAGTGTGCCTATGATGTAGCACCAGGGGGATTATTAGCTAGTGTATATCATCTTACGATAATAAAGGTTAATACAGATCAACCCGAAGAGGTGTGTATAAAAGTTTTTGTCCCCAGGGACAATCCCAAAATCCCCTCTGTTCTACGTATTTGGAAAGGTGCTAATTTCCAGGAACGGGAATCTTATGATATGTTGGGAATCCTTTATGAGAGTCATCCATGTCTCAAACGTATATTGATGCCTGAAAGTTGGATTGGTTGGCCTTTACGCAAAGATTATATTGCACCTGATTTTTATGAGATACAAGATTCTCATTGAATTGAGATACAAGATTCTCATTGAATCGAATAAAAGTAAAAACTTAGATCTATCTTTTTTAGAGTTTATCTGTCTTCTTATGGAATAAGATAACACAGACTCTGGCCGCAATCAGCAATCAAATTATTATTCATTTTTATTATCCTATATCCTTGAATGAAAGAAGGATGTATAAAATATTTTATTTACACATCAAAGAATTTTTAAACTATACCACGCACATTTATTTCATGTACGAAAATGAAAGCTACAATTAGAACTTATACTAATTTCAGTTTAAAGTTTAATATCTGTTCTTTAGTTTTATTATATGGTACATACATAATATTTATATTCGATTAGGACAGAGAAGACACATTAAAAATAAAAAATGTAAATGCTTTTCCCAGCATATGTATATGTCTACATGCACGTAGACATATATCTACATGCATGAATTATACTCATCTATACACATGATCTATTAAATAATGTAAATAATAGGGTATAGATACTAGATTATACCTAGTATATAATCTATACGGTTCCGCATGCCAGGAACCAGATTTGAACTGGTGACACGAGGATTTTCAGTCCTCTGCTCTACCAACTGAGCTATCCCGACTCTTCCCTGTTTATCATCCTAGCGCAGAACCTGAGCTCAGGTCAACTAAAAAGACAAAAGAAAATCCTTTTTTTTATTCCCCTTTTTAAATTATACTTTTGGATTGGTAAGTTACCATTATCAATTTCTATTATAAATTTAAATTGTATGTATAATACAATTATACATACACAAATGTTATATCTGACAAAATGTATGAGTTGATCTTACGATCAACCTTTCTAAATTTATGGGAATATAGCTCTATATTCTGGATTGCTTATAAAATTGTCAAGAGTAATAATATTTGATCTTTCTTTAATTCGGAAATACACCTGGGGATAGAGGGACTTGAACCCTCACGGTTTATAAAACCAACGGATTTTCCGACTACTGCAATTTGCATTGTTGTTGTTGGCATTTACATGTAGAATTGGACTCTATCTTTATCCTCGTCCAATAATTCAAAAATGGAATAAATTCTATTTATTTCTTAATTGAATTACTTTAATTAAGTATTCATTAAGCTAGGCAAGCCTAGAACAACTCAAGTTCTAATCGTTGAAACAAGTTTTAACGATGATACAGAACACTTTCAAAGTTTTCAATAACATACTACACTCTGTAGATAGAATATTGGTTCAAATTCAAATGATATTAAGTCGTTAGAATATCTTCCGTTGAGTCTCTGCACCTATCCCTTTTCTAGAAAATAAAATTATTGTTCCTATAATACGGATTTGGATCAGGATTGCCCATTCAAAATATTCCAGGGTTCCCCTGTATTTGGAAGCTATCACTTAGTAAGTTTCCATACCAAGGCTCAATTCTATTAAGTCCGTAGCGTCTACCAATTCCGCCATATCCCCTTATTGGCGAACGAAATCATGAGATAATCGGATCTCATAAATTTCATTTAAATTGATTTGGTGGATATTAGTTCAAGGGTGGGATACCCTCTGTTACTTCTTTATCTTTCGACATCTCCAGTCTAATCGAGACTGAAAATTATTATACTATTTCAGTATTTTCTATGCAAGTATTTTATTTTCTACTTTTGTTTGATTCGAACTAGTGAAACTATTGACAGCAATTTATTTGAAATATTACTATTTGTCCCATCTGGGACGAAAGGATTCGAACCTTCGCAATAGCAGGACCAAAACCTGTTGCCTTACCGCTTGGCCACGCCCCATTCTTATATGATGAATGCATATAAGATCCTATATCTTGTTTATATATTCAAACAAGGTTCCATTCTAATCTGAATTGTATTATTCTTGTATTATTCTTATTAGATTTCTTATATGGAATATCGATTGTATATTTATTAATAGCTTTATTTTAAGTAATTCGGTTGGGGAACGGAAAAAGAAACAAGAATATCTATTAATTGGTCATTCTCTATCAGAATGGTTAAAATTATTTATGAAGAAATGATCCCTTCCAACCCGAAAACTCAAAGTATAATCTTGCCAAATAATTTCGATTAATTGGCAAAATACTTTTGAGCTTTTACATCATTTTTATTGATCGGAGAATCAAAATGCCAGTTATACTCAACCTCAATATTTGTCTAGACGATGCCGCTTTTCATTTGAATAATCCATTTTTAGCCAAATTGCCCGAGGCTTATGCTATTTCTGATCCAATTGTAGATATAATGCCAATTATACCTTTGTTCTTTTTTCTCTTAGCCTTTGCTTGGCAAGCTGCCGTAAGTTTTCGATAATCTTAGCAAGAAGTATCGATTTCTTTTTATAAAAAAGAAACAATTAACTTGATGCAAAACCATTTAAATATTGTATCCATACTTTTATTCCATTTCCATATATTGATGGATCTTGGATCGCTGTCATTAACCAAATTTTAATTTTGTAGAATTAATTTTTCCTTGTTCTGCTGCTTATTTTGTGAAGCAGCAATTCTATTCTGGTTGCCAACAGATCAAAATACCTACCTCCCAGGCTCAATCCTTTTTAATTCGTCTTAGTCAGTTCCGAACCCCCATCATAGGGAGAGTTGGGGCTATTAGATATTGATGCAAATGACATAGAGGAAATATCCGTTAGATTTAATTGCAAAAAAAGGGGAGTAGGGAATCAATTTATTGATTCTGACGATCCTAAACTTGTTTAGGATAGTTGAACTAGGAGTTGAGTCCCTATTTCAACTCTTCAATATACAAGAAAGAGTAAATTTCAAAAAATATTTAATAAATTCATATCTTTTTAATTTGATCTCCACACATAATGTGTAAGAGACTAAAATCATACATTCCATTTTAGATTTAAAATGGTAATATCCTTGGATTTCAACTATATCAAATATATATGATGCAAAGATTGATGATCTATTCATTACAACTCTAAAATAAGAACTTTCTTAGATTGTAATGCTATACTCTTAAACGTTTCGCTAAATAAAAAGTTATATTTTTGTTTTCTATTTATCTTCGGTTCTAGAACGATGTCATGACGAAATAGGGACGTAAAGAATATACCAAAAAGGTCTATAGGTTGAAAAATTTGATTCATTCAAGTGATGAATTCGGAGAAAGAGGGATTAACCCTCGGCATGATAGTTTGTACAATGGATTAGCAATCCACCGCTTTAGTCCCTTCACCATCCTCTCCGAGATGGGAGATATAGAATGAATAGAGCTAAAATTTTGAAGCTAAAGACCACGAAAATACCGCAGTATTGTTCATTTTGCTCTAAATTACTTTATGATCCCACTAGCCAAGAGTGGTGGGAATGCTATGATCTTCCTATAGTGAATAATTGAATAAATTATCCGAAAATACCAATTTGCTTTACCTAATGTTCAAAGCTAAAATGCTTGTTATAAAAGCAGCAAAAAGGGCTATCAAAATTGACCCTCCGATATCAGCTTTATTTTCTCCAATAATTTTTAATTCATTATTTAGATAGAATTTGGTGATTTATTATATTATTTTAATAATACAAGAATGTTAGGAAATAATAGATGAAATATGAAGATTGTAATCGATAGATCAGATTAGGATGATAAAAGATTATAAAAAAAATAAAAAAAAAAGAATAATAATTATTTTTGACTTGACCCCCCCCCTTTCTCTCTGCCATGGAGGAGCCGAATGAAATTTTCATGTTCGTTTCTGAATTAGAGGCGTTAATCGACGCCGGTGATTTCAAGGGATCTATCTTGTTTGTTACTTCCTTTAGTGGAGGGATATCTTCCTTAAAAATTTCAGTTCTCAAAAATACTTTAATACCTTTTTATTTTATAGAGTTAAGTCCAGACCTTTTCTAATCAACCAATTCAATGTTCTCCTTATTACATTGGAATTATCATGTGAGGGTTATCTGATTTTGTCTCTTTCCAATCTATAGAAATAATTGATTTTGACTCAATCTTTTGGTCATGGTAATATTTACGCACCACATATTTATCATCTACAATTCCTTGGGAACTACAACAACCTTGAAATCAATAATATACCTTAAGGTCATTCTAGAATAGTCTCTCAATCTCACTTCTTCTTCATCTATACATTCATCTAATAATCCTCAAAATGAGGATCATGATATCCTATATTAATAACCCACCGAATGTCATAATTAAGTATTCGTATGAACATATCCATTTGAAATCTCTCCATTTCTTCTTCCATCAATCTGAATTTTACTATGGTTTGGCATGAATATCTACAAATTTGGAAAGGAATTTCGGATTTGTTTTGTGCCTTGTTGTAATATTTTTGTGTACGGAGTAAAATATCTCAACAATTCCATTAAATCCAACTAGTTATTCACATATCTAGGTACCTTACAAGGCTTCCCATCATATCTACCAACCCTAAAATATGTGAAGAATCTATATTGTATAAAAATATAACCATACTCTTAATTGTTGCCCCACGACACTAGAAGATAATCTATACTATTCCAATTCTAGTTTGAAAAGGCATGTTACAGTAGTAATAAAAGAATCATCTACTAATCGGCATTCCCTTTCCATCTATCCAATATGAATTATGGATAGACATCATACATCCTATGATATTCAAAATTTTATCGTAGTGGGAGACCTAGAAATGATTTGAAACATGCAATGTTATAGATGAGATATGACATCATATAGAATTCAATGTCAACTAGTTCGCTTGACATAATATTGGTAGCTATAGTCATAAGCTGAGCATGAATGGATGTTGTTATAAATCTCCCCCAAAAAGTTTCCTTGTTCATCCAAAATAACCATTATAAAAGGGCATGCCCACTTTTGAAAAGTATTAGCTCCTTATAACCATGTCATTCTACTTAGTAGCATAATGAGGTCCTTAACTTCCTCAACCAACATGGCCCTGGTCAATCTCTTGGGGATTCTCTTGACGAGATGGCCTTCTATCTTTGAACCATAGGGAATTTAACATTCCCACATATTCTTCATGCCTCACATCTTAATAAGTTTGTGCTTGATTCAATTATAGAAGTTACTATTGATGTAATCTTGGTAGCCATAATATTTCCCTAAAATCCTCCAGTGTTAAATTCATCACCCTTTCCCCACTTCCCTCCAATAATTCTTTTTACTCAGTTCATATTTCTATTTTTAGTACACAACCATACGATCTCAAGAGAGTGTATGGATGGTGGGAAACAAGATGCTCGGGAAATGTGACTAGCATCAATGGATGCCATCAATCTAATTTTATTCGGATCACTCACCTCCTCTCGAAAATCATCCGATCAGCATTTAACAATTTTATGTCCACAATTTTTTCTAAATCACTAGTATTATTTGAACTTACATGGAAAATCTACCCCAAAGATCTCATCTTGTAAAATTTATCTTGCGTTTTAATTCCAATTTGAGTATCGAGAATCAATAAGGTGAATAAAGTACTTACCCATTTCTCTAAAAACTCGTGAAATTCTCCTCTACTCTCATACTCTCGAGTTCCTTATCTTAATTCAACTACTTATTAGTCAATTTTTCTTTACTCCTTTGTGAATTTTTCTCGCTAAGGTATCCAAATATCTCACTTGCAATGGTAACAACTTGAAATATTTGAAAATTTCATAAAAATATAGCTAGATTCATGTATAAATATGCATTTCATATTTCATTATTTAATTAATGTTATTAATTAAATAATGTTGTTATTGGTTTTATTAACCATATTTGTTTTATGTAAACATTAGGGATGTTGTTATATTGTTTTAACAATATTATTGTTGTGCTTTCCGGATGTAATATTTGGAAGCTAATGTATTTTAAATTTGTTGTTGCATTGTTGCAACTTCTCTTTTGTTTGTATCCCGATGTTATATATATACATATATATATATTACACACACACACATATATATATATATATATATATATATATATATATATTATGTTATATATATATTTCACAAGCTTTATATCCTGATTTGATACAATTGTGAAACTACGTCCCTATTTTACATTTGGTACAGCAGTTGAGAATGACTGGACCGTGAAGAAGTGGAGAGAGAGAGAGTAAGAGAGAGAGAGATTGGAGAAGAGTTTGCATGCAATCAGAGAGCCTATGTAGCCTCCTGCAACCTCCCACCCCATCCCCCTCCTCCTCACAATCCTCGTTTGTTTCCAGTGTTTGGAAAGCATTTTTTTTTTTTGCACCGTGCACCCATACACCAGAAAAATTTTTTCAGCCTATTTTTGTATTGAATTTGAAATTTAAAAATTATTTTTTCCCCATTAGGGGTTTTATCTCTAATATTAGAGATGTATTTAGTCTCTACTATATTTTATCTAGCAAGGTTTTAAGAATTTTTTTTGAAGAGAAGTTCTCCATTCATAGCAAGTTATTTCAGAAGAGCTTCGCAATGATTGACTCAACAACTTGCATCTTGAGATTCCACATTTCATTGCATTCCAAGTAAATGTAAAATTTTTTCAAATTGAGTTATTTTGCAGAAAATTTTGACTAGAACTTACAAAATTAGAGGGTTTTATCATTCAAGAGGGATTCGAGATCATTCTACAAATTATTTAAAAGATAAATGGTGGAATGATATTATCGAGGCATAGTACAAGCCATCAATTCCAGTCAAACCATGTGTCCATTGCTCGTCACATGGACCAAGCTCCTGATCAAAAAACAAATTTCATTCCAGTAAAGCAGTGAGTTAAAAAATCAGTTAATCAAAAACAAAAATCATTGGAAATCCATCAGCATGACCCAAAACAACGCAAAATCAAACAACTCGGAAAGCCATCAACAAATCTGAGCCATCCTACAAAAAAAAATGGAAAAAAAAAAAAACGATTAAAAATTATACAAAACGAAAATAATAAAAAAAAAAAAGTCGGCAATTGGAAAAAAAAAATAAAAATCCAAAAAAAAAAAATGGTGGAGAAATCAAAAAAAAAAAAAAAGAGAAGCAAAAATAAAGAGATAGACCTAAAAAATTTCAGATCCATTTTTTATAAAAAAACCTAACCCTAAAATCACCTCCTCACCAGTCCATGCAGACTCCACGTGGAGCATCACTCCGTTGTCAGTCATTTTTCAAAAAAGGTGAGTCAAAGTTTTTTTTCTCTTTATTTAAATACAATTTGTTCATTCTATTAACAAGTGCACAATGAGCCTAGTTGGATAGAGAAATGGCTTAGAAGGGAGGTGTGTGGGTTCAAATCCCCCCCAACTTTTTCAATTTTGAATTTAGTGGAAAATTTGGTGAAACCGCTAATTTTTTATTTTTGAAAAATTAAAATTTAGTTATAACTAACTAAATTTAAAAAATTTAGTGAGAAATCCCTAATTTAGGGTAAAAATTTTTTTTTTTCCCATTAAGCCTGTTTTTTCATTTTGGACATTTTTTTGCTAAAGGGCCTATCCAAAATTGCATTTTCAGCTATATTTTTTAATTTTTTTGGTAGTAGTGGGTCATTTTTTGGGCTCGGAGGCCACCTAGGCCCGCAAAAAAAAAATTTTTTTTTTGCCTCGCCATTCAATTTTTCTAGATTTTTGAATGTAATTTGTATACTTGCAATATATTGTACTAATTTTACAAGTTGCCATAAGTCAACACAAAAACTTTGTAACTCGACTCAAAAAAGGTAGAAAATTGTAATCAAAAAAACAAAAAATTGGTTCTGTAACACTCACGAGATCCTAGATCTCATTCAGTGCATTTCGGTATATATGGTGCCTCTCCGGGAAGAAGCTTACGGGTAAAGCCATCATGACTACTACTACACTTAATGCCTAATATAGCTACAACAACATCATCTGGGCATCGACCCTTTAAATCGATGGGGAGTAATAAGGTCACAATGCACACACTATGAGCCATCCCATCCATCGTGAATGATCGCACATGACATAAATCAGAATGAGAAATTATCCAAGTATATAAAAGTTACGCACGCGTATGAGGATATTTCTTTGAGCGGTGTGTCAATAATCACATAGACCCCTTTCAGTATTGTCTTGGTACCACGTATTGAATTCTTTCACGTACGTTAACGCCTCTTTCACGTACCTTGGGTATATAGAAAGGGTGAGCTTCTTCCACATACCCTGGGTATATCGGAAGGGTGCGTATATAGAAAGGTTGGTATATATCGGATGATGGTATATAGATTGGGAGACCTTATACCTAGAGTGATAAGAGCCAAACCCCTATCAAGTGATCTCTGCAAAATGGGCACCAATGCCCCCAAATTTTTTTCTTCCGGATTCACAACTACTAGAGGAAACAACTATGTTGCATGGAAGAAAAATCAAGACACAACTTGAGTTTGAAGAGATCTGGCCTATTGTGAATGGTACTCTGACCAGATCAACTACTGATACAACACAACAATGGTAGTTTGATAAAGCAGATCAGAAGGCCAAACTCATCATCTTGTTTGGAGTGTCGATGATGTGCAACCCCACATTCGAGATGCCAAAACGCCAAAGAAGCATGGGATAAGTTGAGCACAATATATGAGGCCAAGAACAAGAATGTTATACTAAATTTAGAGTCAGTTACACACATTGAAGTTCAAGAAGAATGAAAAAATAGAAGCTTTCCTAAGAAGAGTTAGTAGAATTGAGGGCTTCACTTCTAGCCCTGGGAGAAGTGGTCACAGATGATGCTCTCATTCCCATTGTTCTGAGAGCACTCCCCTCTTCTTACCACATTTTTTTCACAACACTAAATGTGTCAGATATGACAGTTAGTTTTGACAAGTTGGTAAACCTACTGCAACAAGAGGAAGCCATGCACAATAAGGATGATGAAGAAGAGAGCAAATGCACTTTCTTCACATCAAAAATGGAAAGGAAAAGGTAAAGGAAAACCTAATTCCTATCAAAAGTCCCAAAATCAAAATCAAGTATCAAGGGGATAGACAACAGAAGAAGCAATGTCCAATCTGCAAAAGAGGACATAACCTACAAGATTGTTGGTATAATACTTACAAGAAAGGTTCATCAAGAAACTCTGGACCTCCACAACAATCTCACAAGGGACATTCTAACTACAATCAAGGGTAGAAAAAGGGGAACTAGAAAAGAAGACCCCATCAACAAGGAAATATTGTTGAGCAACAAGAACAATCAGACAATGAAGACTACTTGTTCACTGCTCGATCAAGTGAACCATCCATGTCATCTAGTGATGTTTGGTATGTTGATTGGGGGCCACTCGACACATGACCAGCCACAGAGACTGGTTTATTTCAATGAGGGACACGCCATCAAAAAATCATGTTTCATTGGGAGATGATTCTTCATATATAGTTCAGGGGATTGGGAACATTTCTCTACCCCTTGGTTCATGCAACTGTAGACTATCAGATGTCTTATATGTCCCTAGGTTGACAAAGAATCTACTTTCAGTTAGTCAACTCCTTGATCACAACCTAAAAATTGACTTTGATAGTCATTCCGGCAAGAAAACATGTTTGATTCGAGATAAATCACGAGGCTCAAAAATAGTTGCAAAAGCCTCTAATGTGGGATGCATGTTCCAACTTGATTTTGTTCACAGAGATGATCAAGCACTTGTGGCTAAGAACTCCACCTCAAAGCAAGTTGTGGCATCGAGACTTGGTCATGTAAGTTTCAAGTATCTCGAGACACTTCACCGGCGGTGTAATATGGTACATGGGCTACCATCTCTTTAGAAGGATACAAACAAGTGTCCTCACGCCTAGCAGAAAAAAACACAGAGCTTCATTCTAGAAGAGTACATTTGAGCTCATGGAAAACTTGACTGGTTCACCAATCTTTGTGGTCGATGCAACCAAGTCATTCTGGGTTCCAAGTACTTCATGCTTTGTGTTGATGACTATTCAAGAAAAATGTGGATTTTTTGTCTTGCAAGAAAAGTGAAGCTTTTGAAACCTTCAAAAGTTCAAAGTAGTAGTTGAGAATGAAACTGGTCATCACACATCGAACTCTCTCCACTCAGATCGAGGGGGAATTCACCAAGTAATGAGTTCAAAGACTACCTACAAACTCATGGGATTTCATCAACAAATGCCTCCTCCACACACACCACAGTAAAATGGTGTTGTTGAGAGAAGAAATCATACTATCATGGAAATGGTGTGATGCATGATCGATGACTCTAGACTTGCAAAGACATTCTAGGAAGAAGCAACAAAGACAACAGTGTATTTTTGAACAGAGTGCCCATAGTTTCTCTTGACGGAGTAACACCACAAGAAGCATGGTCAAAATGGAAACCATCTATTGCACACCTTAGAGTATTGGGTGTAAAGCAAAAGCATGCACATACCCAAAGAAAAATAGAAATAAATTGGACATGAAGTCACAAAACTCATCTTCATTGGGTATAGTGAAGAGACTCTTGGGTATAGATTAATGGATCCTAAGACTAGAAAAGTCTACACCAGCAGAGATGTTGAGTTTTTTTGAGAAGAAGGAAGCAGAGACTCCTCTCCAGACTCACCAGAGATGTAGATTTTTCTCCAGTTGTAAAAATGAAGCTGATGTTCCCTCAGAAGATGAAAGTGATGATGGGGATGATGGTGTTGATCAAGATAGAACCATGACCCATGGGAACAGTTCAACGTATGCCCAAGTGGTGTACTAGCACATTATGAGATGCAAGAATGGATGCTCCACCGATACATCCACCCCTAGACCATGGACTCACATAGTAAAGCAAGAGAAGAAGTTAACTTTGCTTTGATGAGTAGAGTTATTGAATCTGATGAGCCCTCTATAGTCCAGAAGCCCTATAGTCAAAAGCTTGGAAAGATGCCATGGATTTTGAATATCAATCAGTGATGAAGAATAACACTTGGTAGCTTGTCGATCTTCCACTAGGAAAGAAACCCATTGGATGATAGATGGATATTTAAAACAAAGTACAAAAAGTAGATGGGACAAGTGGACAAGTATAAAGCAAGACTAGAAAGAAAGGGGTATGCACAAAAAGAAGGCATGACTATGAGGAGACATTTTCTCCCACAACTAAGATCAAAACAATCAAGATGATCTTTTCTCTAGCTTGCATAGTTTGGATGGAAAGTCCACCAGATGGACGTAAAAAGTGCCTTCCTAAATGGAGATTTACAAGAAGAAGTCTACATGACTCAACCTGAGGGATATGTAGTACTTGTCAAGAAGCAAAGGTATGCAGACTCAGGAAATCTTGTATGGCCTCAAACAGCACCCGGGCATGGTACATCAAGATTGATGAGCATCTCATACAACATGGATTTGTTAGAAATCCATACGATCCCAATCTTTACCTCAAAAAAGCAAGGGGGAGATTGTGATTGTCATTGTCTATGTCGATGATCTAGTCATCACTGGAAGTTTAGTGAGGATGATCGATGCAATGAAGAAAGATCTTAATCGATCATTCGACATGACCGATCTTGGGATGATGCACTATTGTCTTGGATTGGAAGTATGGCAGAAAGAGAATCACATTTTTGTTTCTCAGATGAAATATACCAAGACAATGCTCGAGAAATTTAGGATGATGGATTGCACACCAATTGCTACACCCATGGAGAATAGATTGTAGTTATCTCATTTAGATCCATCTCCTGAGGTAAGTGCCACTCTCTATCGGTAGTTGATTGGGAGTCTCATTTACCTGACCTACACTAGACCTAGATATCAACTTTGTAGTGAGCTATCTATCCAGTTCATGCAGAACCCAAAGTTTGTCATGGAAAGCAACAAGGCACATTTTGAGATATCTCAAAGGATCAAGTGGATCTTGGTCTAGAATACAAGAAGAATGAAAACTTCTTCTTGATGGATATTGGATTCAGATCATGCAGAAATATTGATGATAGAAAATCCACTTCAAGATTTGTGTTCTTTATGGGATCTGGACCAATATCATGGGGAAGCAAGAAACAACACTTCATTTCTCACTCTTCCATAGAAGCCAGTAGTATTCTGCAGAGAAGTTATCTCGTGAAGTGATTTGGCTACGTCGCATACTAGAAGGACTTGGAATACCACAGGACAAACCAACCACCATGTATGTTGACAATGAAGGTGTTCTCAAACTTGTTCGCAATCTAGTTTTTCATGAGAGAACAAAGCACATTGAGGTACAAGTTCATTTCATATGTGAACATGTGTTGAAGCACAACATCAACTTCAATTTTTCCAACAACTGAACAACGGTAGATATCTTCACAAAGTCACTTGCACGTGACAAGTTTGAGTTGTTTAGAGAGTTCCTCTCCTCATCTCTTGAGACAATGCACAATTAAGGGGGAATGTTAGGTTAATTATTAATTAACCATATATTAATTATGCATTTCATATTTCATTATTTAATTAATGTTATTAATTAAATAATGTTGTTATTGGTTTTATTAACCATATTTGTTTTATGTAAACATTAGGGATGTTGTTATATTGTTTTTTAATACATATATATATATATTAAATCCTATATTTCGTAATAAGTTGATTTCACAATAATATATGTGAAACTACAATTAACACATATCCTCTATTGAGATTTGGAGCCACATTCGCACTTTGCATTATATTGGGCCTTTGGTGAAAAATTTACCGATAGTCCATTTTCGATCCAATCTTATCGAAACATGTGCTCCCTTCGCTAAAGGGGTTTTCTTTACTTTTCATTTTGTAACCCAAATATTCCTTGGAATATTATGTCAATTTTCAAAGTTTGACTTGTACTTAAATCCTTAATAAATTTGTGTAATTGTGTGAACCTAACCCTTTATAGCACCACCAATTATATCATGTCACATATCTTCAAGTGTCGTAGAACAAAGAGCAATTTACACCGGATATCATAGGGACTACATCCATGATGAATTTACAAGGATAATCACAATCATTCGGCAATGTTTTCACCGATATTTATAGAAATGATATGGTTATGAATTCGTTGACTTAAAAATAGGAATTACATTGGATTCACGAATTAAACACGATATTTTCTTTTATTCAACAGATTTTGTTCTTGAATCATACATGTTTTTAGTGTTGATAAACCAGTCATGGGAAATTTCAAAGGAACACTCATGATAGAAGGTCGAGATCAAAATGAGAACTAAAACTATCTCCAACTCGAGGATGGGAACCCCTTATAGGTGTGCCACAAGAACCACATAAAAAAACACTACACAGACCAAGTTCCTTAATTCATTGGGAATCATAGTCTTTCAAAAACATCCACAAGGTCTAACAAATAAAACACACTTCACAACACCAAGATACCAAAGCAATCGGTCACTGTAGACCAAGAAAATGAAAAGGGAAATAAAAACAAAAGGAAAAAACAATAAAACTATACCCTATACATAAGTTCATACCTAATCGCATGTGTTTAATCCGTAAAGAGTTTGAGGTGTCTTCCATTGATAAGAAACTCTAGCAAGTCTCCCTCTAAGTCTTCCAAGAAGAAGCTATGTTCACCTAATCCTTATATCAATGGACTAGGGGCCCATCCAAAAGGCATCAAATTTTCCATGATTTCCTTTTTCTCATGCTTGCTATCCCATACCAAAAGGAGATCCCCAACATTGAAGGTTCTAGGATTCATCTTTCTATTAAATATTTTCTTTAGTCTTTCCCTCGAATCGAAGGTGTCTCTAATGGGATTATCTTTCTCTTCATACAATTCTAGTATCGGTGGTTGGTTCTATCTTCATATGGGTTTACTTCTCCTCATCCTCAAGTTGTTGCATGAATTGATAGGAAGACAATTGCATATGTATATGTAAGAGAGCATAGATTCAAAAGACCAACTCAAAGGAAATTTTTCCAAGTAGCTCTTTTAATAGTAATTCAACCTTCCCATAGGGAAAATTTAAGTTGCTCACGCCATTTTATTTTATTGATTTCTAATGTACTTTTGAGTGTTTTGAGAAAAAATTAATTACTTAACTCATCTTTACCATTCCCGAGGGTTATAGTTAAATGCATATGTCGGTGATTCCATATTCTTGGAAATAGTGTTATTGAAATTGTTGTGGCTCAAAATCGAGGGAGATGAAATCCAAGAAGGCTCCTGGTGTCCCAATGAATACCAAAAGGGAATCTAGTAAGCAATATGTTCATGCTCCTATTAATGTATAATTGAAACATAATTTCAAGGCTATGGGTCATGGTGGACCTGTGAAAGGAGAATCATTTGGCCAAGATGGCAGCATATATTGAATAACTTAAGGGAGATATGAGGCTCACCAAGAGCCCTATGTAGTTCTTGTTAAAAAATTGGCATAAGATGAAAGCACAAAGTTGAGGAAGTTGTTAAAAATGGGAATGGTGGAGAGGTAAAATTCTAAAAGCCAACTATGGTTTCATAACCAATGAGTTGGACCATATTCATGCTATTATTCATAGCTACATGGAGTGGAGTGTGGTCATGATCAAATCAACACCGCAACATCTCCGACTCTTGTTCACTCACAAATGCTTATAGTGTTGTGGACAATCAAAGAAATAAAATAAAGGTAACACCCAAAGGTCTCGACTTGGTTTGTTTGGCTGGAAACATAGATGCTTTGGCTAAGGAATGGGAAAAATTACTAGAAGGGCATGAAAAATACTGTAAGTAAATCCGGGGAGGGGTGTTGTTTATTTACTATCATGTGTCTTTTTTTATTGTTAATTCTACGATGTTGTTAGTTTCTCTCTGTTTTTTTTGTTGTTGTTGTTTAGTCTCTCTTACTTTTGCTCTGGTGGAGCCCGATTATTATTATGGACTTTTATAATATCTTATTTATTGTCTTGTGATGTTTTCATATACTATTATGGAGATTTGACTTTGTACATGGTAGGGACCCTCAACCCTTTTTCACCTTTATCAAAAAAATATTCTTGGCAATAATCACTAATGGTTTAGCCTTAAAGCTCTTAACATTATCAACAACTATTTTTACAGTACCCCAAACCTACAAATTATATTATTTAGAATGAAATCCATGACTACTTTGTGGGTTTCTTTTTGGTAGGGATAACTTCAACCCATTTGGTGAAACAATTCATAGAAAACATGATTTATCTATGTCTAAAGAGTTGAATATGAAATTTCTCCATTAAAGTCCATCCCCACTACTTGAAAGGGGATTCCACTAATATAGATTGTGAATGTAAACCACCTAAGGCTTTCAACCTCCCAGATAATATTTGAAAACTATCACAATTTATGACTAACACAGCCTACATATTTAAATAGTTGGGGCCACCAATACCCTACTCAAAATATTATGAGGAGTCACTCTTCCAACAAAGTGACCTCCACATACACCCCATGAAATTATATAATAAGCTTGGGAGATTCTTCTTCTATGAATCACCTCAATAAGAGTCCTTCTAGGTTCTTCCAAGCCAACCAATAGTCAGTTATAACATATTTTTCATAGTCAATTTAAGTGTTCTTCTCTTATTATTTTCTAGGTGTCTTGGAAACTCCAAATTATTGAGGTAGAATATTTTTTATTTTTATTTGATAATTTAACGCTTTTGACCGAATCTTTGAATCTGGGGGGGTTAGGCCCCAACCTAACAAGAGAGAAGAAGAAGAATAGAAAAAATAGGTGGAAGAAGGAAAGAAGAAGGAAGGAAAGAGGAAGAAGGGAGACTACGCCACAATGCAAGAGAGATAAATCCAAAATCCCAAGCAACGCAAAAAAATTAACCAAAGCAACCAAAGGGACACAAAACCTCATCCAATGTAGGTACTGGTATGGTGATTGGCCTCCGAGAAGAAGAAGATAAGCATCATGCCCTTTCCTTTAATTCATTCCATTGCTCAATTGTAGAATAAATGGGAAAGCCAATAGCCTCAATGTCCACCTCATGAAGAAGTCAATGATCGATCTCGACCCATCATGAAGAGGTTCTTAACACTTTGTGCATGGTGAAGAAGAGCTATGTATGACCACATATCCCGGATACCGCATCCTATGCCGATAAGATCACTCTTCAACCCAAAGAAGAGGATCTCGGCAGGAGAAGTCAGCTAATTACTCACCCAGCCCACACATGATGAACGAGATGAATAAAAAAGTTAGAAATGAACTAGAAAACAACCAGATCCTCCTCTAGTGCAGATTTAAAGAGACGAAGGTAGCTGCTATGTCTACATTGAAACACACACACGATGAGACCGAAAACTATAGGAATCACCTAAAATAGTCTCAATTACCTCAACTTCCCTGGTCCGAGGAGAAATGGAAGACCTCCAATAGGTAGGAGCGATCAATCTCTAAGGTCATGAAAACATCTAGCATAGAGCTCTAGAGAGAAAAAATGGGAAATTGAGAAACACCATTGAACCGTGCAAAAATACCACCAACGAGGAAGCAAATAGAAGATCAAAAGCAAAAAGAAGATAACCACCGCCTTAAATGGGGCATTGCACACGCGAGAAGACAAATCTAACTCCGAGAACACTAGCTATTCCGCTCATATGAGATAATACTTGAAAGACCTTACCATGCTTAGATCGTATCCAATATGACAATGGTGGTAGGGTGATCTATTTCATAGTTAACCAAAAGATCAACGACATAATTGGTTTCCCGGTAATTGTGCATGATGTGCCAAGTACCAATCTTACCCAACCAAAAGAAAATTTGGTGGATGAAAATATTGATTTTCCACTAGGGGAAGAGCCTCTAGAGACTACATGGAAAATTATTTTGAGTCTCCTTTAATATAAAGTTGAGAGAAACCCAAATAGGCTGCCATCTTAACCCCTTCCGTAAGCGCTTGGGATTTTGCAAAGATTGCATGAACCATCCTGGAGAGGAAATGAACTAGCCTTAATAAGATGTCCCGAATCATCTCTAAGAATACACCCAAGACTGAATTGCCCAGATTACCTCTAGAAGCACCATCAAAATTAAGTTTCCACTTACCTTTTAGGGGGTCTCCATCTAGCCCTTTTCCTTCGAATTAATTTTTCAACCTGTGAGAGACCTTTTTTATGATAGAACCCAAGCTAGGCAACTTGATGAGAGGCCAAGAATTAGATATTTCAATGTCTCTCGAGGAGAAATTGGAATGAGACAAACAGATGCATTGATACTAAATTTTTTCGAGATAACCACTTCCAACTTGTTGAGGAAAACATGTTACTTGACCATTTGTTCTCGAAAGAGCCAAATATTAATCTCCCACCAAATATGCTATATGAAGAAGAATGGAGCTATAGTCCATATAGAACAAAAAGAATTTTTGAGATTGAATTTCAGCCATGAAAGAAGGGTATCGCTGATATTTTTGCATGGGACCCAAGCAAGTTTTAATTTTCTAAGGAGCCAATCCCAATAGCTAGAAGTGAAAGTAAAAAAAAGAAAAAGATGATCCAAGTCTTCCTCAAGATCACCAAAAACACACACTTGGTGGGTCCCACATAGCCCCAAGACCTTTCCTCACTTGTGTGAGACTTTTATTTTGCAAAACCAGCCAGCCAAAGATGGCTACTTTGGGAGAAATACTATGATGCTAAGAACTAAAAGAATAGGGAGGCCCTAGTCGGACCTTGAGAAAAGAAGTTCATAACTAGCTTTCACGAAGAAGGAGCATGTGACATCCCCAATCTAGAGAAGTTGGTCCTCGCCGCTTAGGAATTGTGGATTTCTATCCGAATGGTTTCCTTGTAAATGGATGATTTGAGATCGGAGGTCCTAATATCGGATAAATCTTTCCAAATCCAAGTGTAGAAACCAAATTTGGGTCTTACGACGCCTCGTGCCCCGCATCTTGTCTCGCAACCTAACCCTACCTCACCACCTAAACCTTACACAATTATTTATTAATTACCTTATAATTAATAAATCCACATCTCCAATGTTGACACCTCACCTCGCCACCTCACCATGACTTAGCCCTAACCCTAAAACTAACCTAATTAAGACCTATAACTTGGTCTAGACCCACACCCATGACTCACCACCCCTCACCCCGCTCCAAAACAAACCTAATAATGACTTGACCAAGCCCACAACCGACCCCTGAGAGAAAAGGAGGGAAAGTGGGCTATTTTACTAAAAAAGCCAATTTTGACCTAACCGACATCGGTCCCTACGCGATCGGGCGTCGGTTAGGTAACCGCCATCGCTTCCTATAAATGACTTCCCACAACCAAAACAAAGGATCCGAATTCATTTACAAGCGTCAAAAATTCATTTTGCACAGAGGAGTATTGAGCCCAAGACTATAACGAGAAACTAGATCATTTGTCACACTCATCCAAACATTGGGAAAGTAAGAGGATAGATTCATCACCACTTCTAATTGTTGGATCAGCCTAACTAAGCCTTGCCTTCACCATCGCATTCCTGGACTCGCATCCACATCGAAACTAGTAAGTAGTCTCTTTTATTACCTTGTATGCTTCTAGACACTACTTTGTGAATTTTTGATCATAGTGATTATAAGCTCACTCCTTGATCTACCACCGACAACACCTTACACCTAACCTTCATTCATCCATCTCTATATTGCCACAAAGATAGCTTTCTCACTCTCTAAGTCTTCTCTATCACCCTACTTTTCCCCTTAACCATCTACCAACCTTCGAACCCCATAACCACCTTACAACCAACCTCCATTCAAAAAACCCTAAACCACTACCCCTACCGATATCGGTTATCCCCTACCGAGACCGGTTTTATAACAATTGTTGGTTATCCAAAGGATCTAGCATCACTATCATTGTTACTTATACCAAAACCAACCTTTCACCTATTTACCTCCAAACAATCCCATATCCATTGCCTTGTCTACCCCTAACGTAACTTGATTTGAATGTATCAATAACCAAAGTGATCAAACAAATAGCATGACATTTTATTATTAGTAGTTTAGTCTCTATTGCTTTTAGTAACGAGGTACCTAAATCGTGATTTCACAATAGCTTCTTTATTATCATTTGCATTAATTTGTATTAAAAGGAAATTGACAACCTTCAAAAGGAAGTCTAATATTTCCTGGGCCCAAGGTAGTTCCCTCACTTATTTTTTAACGAAAATCTAGTGGTCTTGCATTCTTATTTACAGGTAGTCCTTCCCAGACAAAAAGGAGCTCTTCACAATCGGTCTGATCTCTCTATGGTATGTGCACACCTTCCCAACACTCAATAGGTATTCCTCCTAGCCCTAACCCTTATCTGTTTCTCAAGAGAATGAAAAGATAGAAATAACTCTATTCTGGAACAAAATTATGTGCGAAACATTTTGGCATGCCCAATGGGATCCTTCTCGAGTTTCTTTCTTTCTTGCTTGTTTTCATAGGGAGCACACTTGATGTTTCTTTCTTCTAAATATTCACAAAATATTGTGTCATTTTGGTAAAAGAACTTGTCTTTCTTTCGCATCTTTGCATTAGTGAAATTCATCTTCTTAACCTCTTCTCTTTCTTTGCTTCATCGAATATCATTTTAGATTTGGGTTTAAAACACGTGCATCACATTCTTGCTTACTATCTTTAATTCTAGTGAACATAGATTAAGTAACAATGTGTCGTACACTGGGGATAATATCCACGGTATTGATTGAGAAATTAATCTTACTCTCACCGTACAACACATACCAAATCACATCATAAGCTACACAAAATCTCAAACATCCCCCTTTCCAGCAAAGTATTCCTCCGCTCGATTGAGGTAGCCTTACAAGCCAAAAGAAACTTGACATCTCCTTAGGTATTTTGTTTAGGATTGACAACATCTTGCGTCTAAGGCATAAGCCCAAAGTGATTAAAACTAATCCTAGGGTTATTCTCTTTATTTACGTGTGCATCTTTCTTGGTTTTTTTTTTCTTTCGTTATGTTTCTCTGTTATACCCCATCTAGTGATCACTTCGAGATAGTTTGGTGGGTATACGAAGCCTTGTTATCCCTAAACCAACAACCTCTTACATTCTCTCTTTGCCTTCATGTGACCGACACCAGTCCTCTTCTACCGACATCGGTTACACCGACTAACGCCGGCTACCATCTAACCGACATCGGTTACTAGACCGATATTGGTTATCGTGTTTCATGAGCTTCCTTATAAACCAACAACCTACCAATTCCAACATTTTGTTGTTGTTTCTATTCTTGATTGCTATATCTTCTTATCCATGGTTGTTATCACCGACAACAAGCCACACCATGGTTTCACATGCTTATTCCATGTCTTTTCCCGAGTCACCCCATTCGCATCCTATGGGAATCCTACGGACACCAAGTGTTTTTCCCAAGATCCCCGTAGGAGATCCAGAGACTTTACCAAATTTTTGGATGCTAATCCTAGCACCATACAAGATTATTTGTCTCATACGCCCGACCGTACACTCGATGGTCAGCTCCTCTCTAGTATGCCTATTAGTATAGCCGCTCACTTAGCCCCCTTCCCCCTAATAACTCCACCTCACCGTCTTCATCCTTAGCCTCGTCTCCCGGCTCGCTGGCTTTTGGTGGTTCATATTGCACCAATTGGCCTTCCTTTGGTTAATCTAGGGCCCCACATATCACTACCATCCACTACCCCTACCTCATCCCTCCCATATATTTCCTCTTTCATAACTCGTTCTCTATCATCTATCCACATAAGCTTTCCCTCGTGCTCCGCCCACCTTTTCATTTCCGCAGACTCATCCGGTGGCCTCAACATCTTATATAGGACACCCTTATTCGGCCACCCCAACACATTCCTCATCATTACCTTATCAATATTCAACCCCACCATTGTCTAGTAGCAGATCTTGGCCCAATCCTCCTCTGTTTATGATGACAAGCACCATCATCTCGACTCCAACCAATGATTTAATCAAACAGATGATGGACAAGATGCAAAATCTTGAGGCTTCTGTTTCAGGAAGTCGTAACACCCTGACATACGAGCAAGTTTGTCAAGAGCCTATTCATCCTTCTGTCCCCCTTCATACATATCCTCCTCAATGGGAATTACCAAAATTTACTCTCTTTAGTAGTAAGGAGGACCCTCAACAACACTTGCGATCATTTAGACATGCCTCGCTATCTAATTGCTCATGATGATGCCTTACTACTATGTACCTTCCCCATGTCCTTATCAGACCTACCTTGGAGTGGTACAAATTGCTTTAGCCCAACACTCAATCTTTTCCTTTACCTAGTTAGCCCAATCTTTCTTGGATCACTTCTCCATCAATATTTCCAAGAAAGTATCCATTATCGATATCTATGCCATCTATTAATTTGAAGATGAGTCTATCGAGATTTCATTGGATGATGGTAGGGCCTCATCAACGAACTTACTTATGCCTTACCTCAAGCTGAGCTCATTGAACTCTTTACGTGGGCCTACGCTAAACACATTTCTTCCACCCTCCAAATTCAAACTTTCCGCACCTTTGATGAGGCCTTTACTATGGCTCAAAACTAGAGATTTGAGCCTTCAGAGGAGGAGAAATTGAAGTTGCGCAACAAAAACTCAAATTTTGAACCCAAGACTCCACCAATAAACCCAATACTAACAACTCTCATGCATCAGCTGCTTCAAATCAAAAGGATCCATACACACGGTGACGGTCAAATCTCAAGCACCGTCTAATACCCACCAAAACCCACCTATAGGTATAAAATCGAGCCCATCAAGTACACCCTTGGGAGAAACTTATGATGTGATCTTGGATAAATTGCTTAAAGTAGGAGCTCTCACCTTGCCTCCTATTAAACCTCACTCTGGGTTTGATTCCACCCACGCTATACCTTCTTAGTATAAAGAAAATGACTTCAGAACTTCCATCGCGTGAAGGGACACATCCACAAAACCGCAAGATGTTGAAAAACATAGTGCAGAAATGGTTTATGCGCAGGGATATAACCCTTGATAATCCTAATGCCCCGCTAATCAAAATTTAAAAATCTTCAACAAACCATTTCCAAACCATTCATCTAACAAAGAATAAAACCAAGAAACCTCGGCCAAGGAGAAGAGTGTGCATGAGATCCATATGGTTTTCAACTCCCAACCAAGGGCTTCCATCAAGGAAATTCTGAATCAAGCCTCTTCACCAATGCGGGGGTCCTTGCCCCTTCTCCTTCCTTAGGACAAGAGGACAGCCCCACTATTCCTTTACCCATAAAGGAATCAACCGCCTGAGTTCTCTTCTTACGTAAGAGCCTTCTTACACCACATCCCCGCAAGACCGTGAGTGGATGTTATCCAACCTATCTATTTCCCAAACATCTCCTTCCACCACTCTTGCTACAAAAGAAGAAGGATCGCCACTTTTCCTATCATCCTTAGAGGAGAAACCCCTCGAGCCTACATCACCAAACTCCTTAACCATGACGAATCCTCTGTAACATGCCCTCCTCCCTATTAGTTATTCATCGCCTAAATCTTTCCAAAGAACCGGTTGACCCTTAGCACCCATTGATACAAAGCCTCATTCACCCCTCGTATCACACCCCAAAGTAGATCGAGAATCACAGCCCACTTCTCTTCCATACCAAAATTCCCATGATCCACATGTGACGATTTTCATCCCCGTAAGATAGAGGAGTCTTATGAGAACATTTGAGTACACCATGCTCTACTCAAATGTAGATGACTAATCTAGACACCTCTACCATATGCCCGAAGTTTTTACAAAAGCTCAAAATGCCTATGTGCTCACCTTCACCCCCTCATCTCTACCGAATACCTCATCCACCTCTATCAACCTAACCAAACCTTCCCTATGCTTGGGACTTCACCAATACCCAACTTAACATACCCACCTAAATGGTTAGATTTATCCAAAAATAAATCCATCCATCCACCTAGGAGATAGACCCAATCTCCTTGAGTCCAATCTCGTGCCTCTCGCCACAACTAAAACCCTTACCCTCGATCACATCGGTACAACAGGCACGGTTTCAACCCTCACTGTCACACCTACCTTCTATATTGGGGCCTCACCCCTCCACCTTGCCTCAATACACCATGCCTCATACGCATTTTCTTTAACATGACCTACACCTTCGCACCCATACAGAAATCCACGGGAATCTCAACACCATCCCCCAAGTATCCTACCTACCTACCAACCCTAAGAAAACTCGATCATTCAAGGAATTATTTATTTGTCACTCCTCTTTCCCCATGGTTGTTTCCTCCCACCACGTCATCTCGTGGGCCTCATCATCTAACTAGCTAAACATGGCTTCTATGCAAAGAAGCCATGCCTAGTTAAACCAAATCATCAAAATCCCTTTCCTAAACCACCACCCGCACGAACCACTGCACTCCAACCATTACCAAAACAATCAATAATCTCACTCACTTAATCAATAGCCTCATCTTCATCTAAATTTGATCCGCTCAAAGGATCTTACGCCAAGATCCTTGATATGTTGGTAGGGATGCGACCATTTCCCTACCCCCACTGCACCCTATGATCCATCTAAACCTTGACCTATAGGTTATGATGAATCTCAAATATGTGCCTACCACCGCACACTAGGACACAATGTAGAAGGATGCAAAGCTTTGACACCATCTTTCACCGCTTGCCTATCTTGGATAAAAAATCTAAGAACGACAACTTATGGAGGGAAAATCCCTTAGCTTCATCCCTTCTCCTATACCACCTATCCCTACCTCACCAAAATCTATCATTATCGCAACCCCACCTCTCGAGAACAATGACTTATCCTGCCATCTTTCTCATCTCGTATTCACAAGATCAACATGATTAACATTGCTACTCGAGGTCGAAAAATAATGGAAAAGCTAAAGAGAGCACACCTATGGCCTCTCTTTCTCCTTCCAACCATCCCGATCACACCACCACCTAAAGTGGTTATTCATGGACCTTCCTATCCCGTCTCTAATGGAGTTTCCCATCACACCATGATCAAATAACTTCACCAATCTCCGGTAAAAATGACACTCTAAGATCTCATTCAAACATCTTAATCTCATCGACAAGATCTAATTGAGATCCTCCAAGGGATAGAGGTCCTACCTAACGAAACCCCGCCCATCACCTCCATCTTAACACCCAACCACATCACTTCTCTCACCAAACAACTAACCTCCATAATGACCTCTGTTCCTCTACAAGCAGAAGCCGCTGCCGCATTTTTCCGAAGAAGAAATTGTCGACTTTGGTGCGAGTAAGATCCCGACCCCACTCTTTTCATTTCAGCTTACGCCCGGGACATCGGGTATGTCGTACATGATCAACGGGGGATAGCCTAAACATCATCTCTTCCAAAGCCTTCCAACATATGAATATCCCTCCTAGCCGCATGTGTGCCAACCCCACCATGTTGCATTCATTCAACGATGCTATTACTTCTACCCTAGGCACCATGATCCTTAACATTCATGTAGGGCCACGTACCTTCCCGAACTCTTCTATGTCCTTGAGGGAGAGTTCCAATACAACATGTTATTAGGCCACCCTTGGATCCAAAGCTATGGGATGCGTTCCTCCACCTTACATAGATGCATAAAATTTGAGTATGAGGGGAAGTCATACATCGTCACGGTGACGCTCCCCTTCAAAACCTGCAATATGTTATACCGCCCTAACGATGTGCTTGTACGGTAAAGGCACCCATTGATCTGACCCAAACATCTATTTCAACCACACCTCAACCATCCACCTTAGCCGCACCCACACCTTCGACCAATGAAACCGCCAACGTGAATATCTCTTCCTTCCCCATAGACAACATCCCAACCTCGATCCCTTGGTAGGTGTTTTTAACACCTTACACTGGGGGAGTACCACCTATACAATGTTAGTGCCTTCCATACCCCACAAGAGTATGGACGGGTTACATGCGCATCCTACCTATGACCGTCGTGTGGGGGAGGTGATCTCCTATGGACCACCTAATTTCCGCACCAACCTAATGTATGGGGTGTCGACGCATCCTCTCGTCACCCATGAACCTTCCCTTGGTGTGGTTCCCTTCCAATATGATTTTTAATATCTAACAAATTGTCATTTTTCCCTCACCTTCCTAACTTACTGCGTGCTTGGAAAGGTTTTGGTTTCGGTCTTTATGAATAGGGTCGACATATGATCATTCCCATGACTACAAGCAAACACAAAGATCGTAGTGGTCTTGGATTTTTCGAACCACCTACACTAAAGAAACCTTGTGTCAATTGTATCCAGGAAGATGATGAAGTCACCCCTTCCAAACCATCATCACCCATTTTTCCATCTTCACCACGAAGTTGATAGACCGGAATCTATCCCTCCTAACTTTTTTTTTCTGAATGCTATCTTCCTAGGTCCTCTCACTTATCAACATGATGGTGAAGACCCATCTTCCCTCCCCTTTTGTATCTATACATGATCGAAAAGACTTGCCTTCGATTAATTTTGTGGAGTGCCAGGATGATGACTCCATCCTCACCTACCTTGGTGCGGATGACTCTTATATTCAACATGCCTTACC